>PVKM010001335.1:0-79732 GCA_004027735.1 Carollia perspicillata | reverse complement strand
TGACCAAGTGGGATTCATCCCAGGGATGTGAGGATGGTTCAACATTCGCAAATCAGTAAATGTAATAAATCACATAAACAAAAGCAAAGACAAAAATCACATGATCATATCAATAGATGCAGAAAAAGCATTTGACAAGGTACAGCACCCATTTATGATAAAAACACTCAGCAAAGTGGGAATTGAGGGAGCATTCCTCAACATAATAAAGGCCATATATGAGAGACCTACAGCCAACATCATACTCAATGGGCAAAAACTAAAATCTTTCCCACTAAGATCAGGAACAAGACAAGGTTGTACACTTTTACCACTTCTATTCGATATAATATTGGATGTCCTAGCCACAGCAATCAGACAGGAAAAGGAAATAAAAGGCATGCAAATTGGAAAGGAGGAAACAAAACTGTCACTGTTTGCAGACAATATGATAGTGTACATGGAAAATTTTATAGACTCTACCCCAAAACTGCGCAACCTAATGAGCAAATTTGGCAAAACAGCGGGATACAAAGTCAATATCCAGAAATCAAAGGCATTTTTGTATACCAACAATGAAACAGCAGAAATAGAAATCAAGAAAAAATCCCATTTGATATAGCAAAAAGATAAATAAAACACCTAGGAATAAACCTAATCAAGGAGATAAAAGACCTATATGCAGAAAACTACACAACACTGAAGAATGAAATAAAGGAAGACACAAATAAATGGAAACATATACCATGTTCATGGATTGGAAGAATTAACATCATCAAAATGTCCATATTACCTAAAGCAATTTACAGATTCAATGCAATACCTATTAAAGTATCAATGGCATATTTCACAGACATAGAACAAACACTTCACAGGTTTATATGGAACCATAAATGACCCCTAATAGCAGCTGCAATTTTGAGAAAGAAGAACAAAGTAGGAGGGGGTCACAATACCTGACACCAAACTGTATTATAAGGCCACTGTAATGAAAACAGCCTGGTACTGGCATAAAAACAGGCACATAGACCAGTGGAACAGAACAGAGAGCCCAGAAATAAACCCAGGTCTCTATGGTCAGTTAATATTCGACAAAGGGGGCAACACCATAAAATGGAGTAAAAATATTCTCTTCAACAAATGGTGTTGGGAGAACTGGACAGCTATATGCAAAAAAATGAAACTCAAGCACAAACTTACACCATACACAAAAATAAATTTAAGATGAATAAAACACTTAAATATAAGCCGTGACACCATTAAAATCCTAGAGGAGAACATAGGCAGAAAAATCTCAGATGTCTCATACAGCAACATTTTTACTGATATGTGATGGGATATACAGGAAAGAATAAACAAATGGGATCTCATCAAAATAAAAAGCTTCTGCACAGCTAAAGAAAACAGCATTAAAATAAAAAGAGAACCAACCATATAGGAAAACATATTTGCCAATGATACCTCAGACAAGGGTTTAATCTCCAAAATATACAAAGAACTTACACGATTACACTGCAAGAAGATAAGCAACCCAATTAAAAAATGGGCAAAGGACATGGACAGGCATTTCTCCAAGGAAGACATACAGAAATTCAGAGACACATGAAAAGATGCTCGATATCACTAGCCATTAGAGAAATGCAAGCTAAAGCCACAATGAAATACCACTTTACACTGGTCAGAATGGCCATCATAAAGAAAGCAACAAACAAAAGTGTTGGAGAGGTTGTGGAGAAAATGGGACCCTAGTTCACTGTTGGTGGGATTGCAGACTGGTACAACCAATGTGGAGAACAGTATGGAATTTTCTAAGAAAACTAAAAGTGGAACTGCCTTTTGACCTAGCAATTGCACTGCTAGGATTATATCCCAAGAACCCTGAAACACCATTCCAAAAGAACCTAAGCACCCCAATGTTCATAGCAGCACAATTTACAATAGCCAAGTGTTGGAAACAACCTAGGTGCCCATCAGTAAATGAATGGATCAAAAAACTAGGGTACATACACACAATGGAATTCTATGCAGCAGAAAGAAAGAAGGAGCTCCTACCCTTTGCAACAGCATGAATGAAACTGGAAAGCATTATGCTGAGTGAAATAAGCCAGGTGGTAAAAGACAAATACCATGTGATCTCACCTTTAACAGGAACCTAAGCAACAAAACAAAGAAGCAAGCAAAATATAACCAGAGACACTGAAATAGAAAACAGGCTGACAGTAACCAGAGGGGAGAGGGGTGGGAATTTCAGGGGGAAAAGGGAAGGGATAACAGGAACAAGTATAAAGGACACATAGACAAAAACTAAGAGGGGTGGAAATGGGAGGGAGGTGGGGAGCACTTGAGGGTGGACTGGGATGGGAGTAAAGACAGAATACTCTACTTGAACAACAATTAAAATATTTTTTTAAAAAAAGTATATTTAGTGCTCCCTTGACAGTGAGGTACCCATAGAGATATCTCAAAAGTGGACAATGCAAACTAAAGACATACCCAAGAAGACAAAAGAAGAAAGGCACCACAAGATACTATATCAGCCAGTTCTAACAGTTGCATTGATAACCATAGGATGAGAGGACAAGTTTTTACTTAATACAAGATTCAAGAGGCAACTATGCCATTAATTATGTATAATTTTCTTCAAGTATGTGTACATGATTTAGCTCTTAAAAACCCTTCTGTAGGTCTCTGAGGTTCATCCCAGAACATAAATTCAGTTCTTCTCAACTAAATCCTTTTGGTTTTCTTATAAACTCCAAGTTAAAAGAACTTAGTTGCATAGCTCAATAAATAGGTCACTTCAACTCCTAACACCATTCTATGGTCCAGATTAAAATGACAAAGTAGGACCCAGGCCATAGAGAATGTGGTTTAACTTGGGACTGTCCCTATTTGTTTACATCACCTTTTTACCAGCACATAGAATTTCAGGGAAGAAGAAACTCAATCAAACTTATGTATATGTTTTTTAAAGGCTTTAATGAATATCTAGGACATTAATGCCACCAGCTGGTCATTAATTCTTTTAGCTACTTAATTTCACCTATTACCTTCAAAAAGTTCTGATTAATAATAATATCAAAGTGGAGAAAGCTGAAATATAATTCACATTTATATTATCATTTGTGTATGATTAGAAATTAGGCAAAACATTTGCTCTTAAGCAACTTCTGAATAAATCAGTTTGAGGAACTTGATAATTGCACATGCTTATTTAATGTAAAAATGAAATCACTAATCAGAAAAACTGGTGCTGAAATGTTAAGGCCAGGCGAGTGCTGTTTTTCATTACAGAAATTTTGTTCTGTGTTAAACAGTGAACTTATTGAATACTCTCATTAACTATTACTGTCTGATTTTATAATTAAAATAATGAAACTATTCATTTCACTTTAAATCAACGTGGCCAGAAAATGTCACTGTTTTAGCAAAGATTAAAATGTATTTGATTGCTGGTCTTGCATCAGGCCATAACTTAATACAAATGCATGAATAGCATATCATTTGAAAATTGTTCTTATGCATCACAGTTAATGATCTAATCATACTTTTGTCACTATTATGTAGAACTAACACATCAGGTAATAGAATTAAATTCAAATAGAAATGCTCATACACTTAATAACCAATTTGGAAGAATAAGATTTAAAATTTAAAATTTATTTAACAAAGAACTATTGAGTATGTTCATGAATGCAGCAATTTTAATTTGAGAAACACGTGAGAGTTTTAAACATTGAAAATTTTAGGAGCACACACTCAAAAAAAGCCATCTGTTTTAATACACCTGCCTACTACTTGGTTGGCTTCAATCCCAATTTTCCTGCTGTTTCACAATATCTTTTCATCCTTTTTTTCTCAGAAAGAAAACTGTTCAGCTTCTGAGTTTACTTTAGGACCTTTGTCTCATCCACCTTAAGCCAATTTCTCCTGTATGAGGTCAGCCTGTAGGTAAGCATTTCTCCAATACCAGTGTTTCTCCTACCTTGTGCTTTCTTACTCACCCAATACTCAGCACTGAGGTTATTAAAATGCAGAGTCTGTTTCATGTAATGGGACATGAGTAGGTGACAAGGAATGCTCCTTTACACGTCAGTACCACAAAAGGGTATAGCTAAGGTAAGTGGAGAGGCCTCCAAGCAGTGATATCTGAAGCTGACTCATTTCAGTGACTCACAGAACCAGTTGGTAAACTTTCAGGAATTTTGCAAGCAGACTGTTAAACCATTGCTAGCTTGAAATGGGCCATGATGAGAATGTTTAGAGTATTTTCCCCATGGAAGTCAGTAAGCACTATAATCATGGCTTGGGAGAGGGAATGAGAGCCAGTTGTTAAACATTTACCAGCACACCACTATGTTGGAAATAACAGTTCATTGTATCTACTATAGCATGTGCCACTTTCATTTTAAAAAATTACATTTAATTCTCACATAAACACTGTAAAAAAAAAAAAACAGGCGTACTTACCATCTTTTTTTTTTTTCAGAGAAAGAGTTTTCTCAGAGAAGGTACTTGCCAGAACTTAAACTACTGCCAGAAGGGTTATAAAGTCATAACTAGTTGTCCTCTTTATCTCACTAAACTCCATTGCTTCACTCTTTACTTCAGGATTATAAGAAATATTAAATGTTCTCTTGTCCTATAGGCCAGTCACATGGACCTGCATTACAACAAACTCTAAAATGGTTGCCCTGTCTATGCCTAAACACTTCTGGTGACAGAAAATTTATAACCTCACACCATTTATAGTTTGAAAGCTGTTATTCTTAGAAAGTGCCTCCTTATTTCTAATAGAATATTCCCATTTGCCTCCAACTAGGAAACCCAAGGAATAAACCAAAACCAAAATGCATTTATCTCAGCTTTGCATTTTGTTTTTAAATATATCCACCACCCAGTTTGCAAACATACCTTGGCCAGGTCATCAGTGATACTCACCAGACTACAGACTGGATAGACAAAAATGAGTCTCAAAAAGCTTACCAGCCTAAACCCCTGCCACTGAAAGTGTGGTGCTCATTTCTTAATGGAAATGTAGCATTAGGTCCTCTCAGATCCTAGACTTGCTGGATCAGAAGCTACATTTTAACAAGACCACCAAGTGATTCTTTTGCACCTTAAATATTAAGAAGTCTCAACCTTAGCTAGACTGAATATTTCATTTCTCTAAAGAAATGTGTTTCCATTGTTTACATTTTAATGAGGTATTTTTCTCAAGATCTATGAAGCACCTACACAACTCTGGAGCTAGTGCTCTTTATCTACATAATTCTCTTCCTATTTTGAAGGGTTTTTTTTTTAAGGTAACAAAGTTCTCCCACAAATATTTCACCTTAAGTTCACATTATTTGTCAGGGTTCATGGACACTTTTTAATGACTACCATAAAAAGTACCCAAAGTGCTGTGATTCCAATATCGTATTATGTGTAGGTCATGTCATGTTTATATAGCTGGATTTGATTGCATGTGTATGTTTCTCTGCAGTCTGCATTTAGAGTTCACACTTCAGATTTCCTTGGAGGATGTCCTGCAGAGAAGGACACCGAAAATGGAGAAATTCAATTCTTCATCACAGACACTGTCAGCACTTGCTTCAGGGAACCACAGTGAGACCCGTTCAGAGTTGCGAGAGAGACTAATTTTCTTTTTTACTCCCTGTAAGTTACTAGAAGTATTTATCTCATCTTTGAAGAAATGGCCTTCGACCTGGGAGTTCACTCCCTAAGGGGTTAGAAGTCTTTTCAGTCTGTGATAGTTTACTTAATACAGAAATAAGGAAATAGGAGCAAAAAAAGAAAAATCAATCATGAATACACACTGCAAAACAAGACAGGGTTAGAGGGTATATTTTCACCATGGGGCCTCTCAGGATGTTAAAAGCACAGGTTGGGTTGAATACTTAAAATGCCATGAGGAAACCACCCTTGGGTATACACACTGCTGTTTTGACAAAGCATACCAGCTTTCACACTTCTTCAATGTATACACATGCTCTGTGTCAGTACTACTGATACAATAATATACCATGCCCTTTCCACTAAGAGGACATTTTTTTTTTGCAAAGGGACACTCCTTTTTCTCTGATACATGGTAATTAAATTATTCTCAAAAAGTAACAACAGCATCACAACATTTTCATAAGAAATCCTCAGGAAACAAGTAATTTGAAATGACCACATTTTGAGTCCCATATACATCCTAAACTACTCTTCCGTTGTTTTTATTCTATTTGCTTTTGCTTTCTTTACTCCTTTTTATTCTTAAAGTAAAAAATCACAATTTACTAATAATAATCCCAAGCCCTTGCTTTTGCTAAGTACAGTAGTCTGCTAGAGTTGCCATAAACAAAACACCACAGACTGGGTGGCTTAAACAACAGAAATGCATTTTTTCACAGTTATGGAAGATGAAAGACCAAGATCAAGGTGTTGGCAAGTGTGGTGTCTTGTGTGACCTCTGTCCTTGGCTTGCAGACAACTTCCCTTTGCTGCTTATTCATATGTCCACCCTTCTGTGCCCTTGATGTCTTCTCTTCTGACAAGGACACCAGTCAAACTGGATTAAGACCCATGGTCTTATTTTAAATTGATCATTTCATTAAAGACTCTATCTCCAAATATGGTTACATGTTGAGCTACTGGATGTTGGGACTTCAACATATGATCTTGGAGAACGCAGTGCTGTAACACTCTGTGAAGCACTTCCTACACATTTCACATGTAGGAACTCACTTAACATCTCAGCAACCATTTGAGGCAGACACAGTGCATTCCCCCATCTTACAGAAAAGAAGAGGAAGCCAAGCAAAAAGTCACACAACTAACCCACAGTCAGCAGTGCTGGAAGTCTGTTCTGGATTTGAGGCTTTCAAACCATGAGGCATGTGGACTTTGTTTCCTCTTCGCAGCATCAGCATGTTTATGGATGCTTGTGATGTGTCTTTGTTGAGAAGAACAACTCTGTTTGCTCCCATATTCAACAACTCCAGAATGCTGGGCTTGTTGTAGCTTTTTGCCAGTGTTTTTTTATTTTTCTGGCCCCTCCCTAGATGCTCTCTCATTTGTGTTCTTGTTCATACAGCAGCCTATCCAGAGTATGTGAGCAGCTGCTTTGCATTCTCCTGAAAGCTGATGTTTATATCTCTTCCATTCTCCACCTTCAGTAATGTCACATTGACAACCTGAAAGGGGCTGTGATGGGAATAGTTACACAATGGAAATTGGCAAACACTACAAACCAAGGCTCTTTTGTTTTGTTTTTGCTAAATTACAAATTAGGATTTTTTTTGAGAACCAGTTTTCAGCACATCACTGTATCCTCAAAAGAAATATGATGATCTCTCAGATGATCCCTACGATGAGTCTTTATCATGAAAATGTACTCATTTTAATGTATGAACTTTGTGACAACTTTATTTTTCTCTTTAGAGATCATTTGTTCTCTTATCTCCTCTGTTAGTTGGTGCTGACTGTCAAATGTTACAATGTGTATTTTCAAATGTTATTAATAATAACATGATATAAAAATAACCAAAATTTCACTAGTATGACAAGTTTTTCATATAAAAATGTACATGTTATATAAAAATATATAAGTACATAATACAAAAACATGGGAAAACCCAAATGAAATTAATAAGCTTTACTTGATATAAAGTTACTTTATTTAATACAATTCTAAATCAATGATATCAGTTAGAATTCTAAGCATAAATTTGATATCACAAATAAATATAATGACTGCCCTTTGATCATATACATTAATTTTCCTATTAATAAAATAGATAAATATCACTGAAAGATCAGTGACATTCTTTGAGGGTAAAAGTGCATTGCTAGAGAAATAACATATGTCTCACAATGATGTTGTCTGGGAGGGCACTGGAAAAAAGACCTCAGCATTATTATACTAAGGTTTTTATCATTTGTTTTTGTTAGATCCAGAGTTCCTCCTTATCTCTTCATCATAGTAAGTACCTACTCCCACCCTGTTTTCGTGGACTTTTTAGTTCTCACATTCCTGTAAGGGAGATGAAGCTGCTCAGAATGCCTGGCCTAGGTAGTTTCTCATCCCCAGCACCAATTCCTTGGAAACTATTTCTAAATTGCCACTGCTACCTGCCCCACACTGGATTCAAGATTATCATATTTAATTAAGCCATCCTTCCAATAACATGCGTAAGAAAGAAACCTGATTTCGAACATCTAACATTACAATAAGAAAGGACAGAATTTCCAACCCATTTGCTTGTATTGGAAATTTAACAAATGGTTAGTTAGGTCATTCAATTTCAATGAAGGAAGGTAAGCAAGAAAGATGCCCCTTTCTATCTCTGCCACTATTAAAAAGTTACCCTAACTGGGACCTACTATATGCCAGGCTCTTCAATAACGGCTTCATCATCATATCATCTCACTTGGTCTTCAATACAAGCACATGAGACAGATATGAAATTTTCATCTCATGAATGAAGAAACTGAAGCTCAAATAAATTATGTGTTCAGATCCTCCACTCTAAGTAAGAGGCAAAGGAAGGGTTCAAACCCAGGGTTATCTCATTCCATACCCTGACCTCTCTCTCTCAATCATGCAAACTGTGATTCTGGATTCGGGAGGGAATTTGAGAACTAGAAGGTCATCAGGTACCAGATATTGAGCGTCCAGAGAAATCAGAAGTTTGGAGGGAAAAATTCCTACAGACACGATGAAATTAATCTCTTTCCTTGCAACTTTGAACAGACAGGGAGTTCCTGCTCTGTCATTACCCTACTGTGAACCTCAGTGGAGTCCTGCTCTGTACTCCTTTTATTCATTTGTAAACAAGATTCATTCTTACCCCCAACCTGCTTCACGGGTGGTGCAGATGGAGTATATAATGTCTGTAAAAGCCTTTGAGCACATCAAAGACAGTGCTGTATAAATACTATATTATTATACACGTTCCCATAGGAAGCATCTCCAGGACTCTTTGATCCATAAATATTTCATTGACTCAACCCAGCCAAAGCCATCTTAGACTCTGAGGCATCATAAGGTAATTGACCACAGAAAGAGTTCAAAAAGTAGTGCATTCTACATCCATAGCACAACTGTCTTCTTAACTCTTTAATTTTGACTTGTTCATTTTTTAAAATAATTTTATATCTCTTTTATATGTTCAATTATAGAGTAAGCATGTACCTGCACGTAATTCTAGGTTCCAAGATAATACAATGACCATGGGTGCTGAGACATAAGAAAACAACAAAACTATTCACACTTTTTAAAGGGTAAGAAATGCTAAAATAGTCAAGCTTCTGCCCTCCAAAGATAACACTTGATATACCTAGATCTATTTTTTCTGTTTTTATTTGGTTTTGGATTAAATTTTATTCCATTTCTAAAAGACAGGCAACAAATTAATTTTTAAATCATGTAAAGAGGGAATAGATTTAAGTTATATCATTCTTCAAAAAGTCAAATTCATTGTTACTTTCTTTATATTGTTATTGGGATGCCTTAATTCATTAGAAAAAACATAAACTATGTTATATTTAATCCAATTAACTTATTATAAATCCAGAAAATCTCCAATCCTCAATCCAAAAGGAGCCCTGGGACAAATTAGCAGTTGGTGATATTTTTAGAAATGAATATTTTTCAGGAAAAAACTATAAACATATAAATTTTAATGAACATTTAAATATAAGTCATTTGTAAAAACTGCTAAATATTAAATAAAAATTTCAGAATTTTGAAGTAATCATATAAAATATTATAATTGGTCAGTAATTTTCTAACAAATATAAATGACTTCAATCCCAGTGGGGGGGGAAATGTAACTAAAAGCCACAGTTAGTTGTTTAATCTCAAACATTTCTCTGGCTTCTCTGCTGGCTCAAAAAAACAAAACAAAAAAGAGCAGGGAACAGGAACTGGGGAAAGTGAGTTCATTCACCTCGAGGTTACATCAGTGGGAGTAAGAGTTCTCACCCAGCTTTGCAGCAGATGTGGACTGACATTTGTAAAGTAATGTTAATCATTGTGATTCTTTTTTTAAAAAGGGGGAAATTATGTAACAAACATGTATTTGCATATAGTATTTTATAAGACCATCATGGCCACTGGAAATAAAAATTTATTTTTATCTACACACTTTGATAAGTGTGAAAATTTCTATAAAAATATTTTATTCTTTATACACTGGCTCCCACCCCTGATGTCTCCTGCATTATTCTAGCAATAACTGCTTTGTTCCCCAGCCAAGAAACCCAATTTATTAGCGTCTACTTACACATCTGATTGTGGATACACCACCAATTTGTTACTACCAGGACCATGATCAAATCTATGATAACATTTTAGGACACAGAGAAAATTTCACATAAATTCACAAGTCACTCAGATTTGAATGTGTATATTTAGTTAATATTCAGTAGTTCTGTGATATTGCCTCCCCCAGGACATACAAATGTTGCCTCATGGTCTCAGAGCTCTCATCTTGGACCACCGCCAGTATAAAGAATAGTCACATGCTCACCAAACTCACTCAGCATACACCAGACACATCAAATTTGTCATTTTTATTAACCCCTAAAACACATCTATTCAGTCATACAAATAACTATTGAACATCTATGAAGTGTCAGGCAATGTTCTAAGTGACGGAGATACAATACAGAACATGGAGCTACCTTCCTGGAGGAAAACCTGAGTTGTTAGCAAGTAAATAAATAATCAATAATATAAATTCAGAGTTGTATCATTTATGAAGGAATTAAAATATGGTCAGAGGACATGGAATGTCTGATAGGCTAAGCAAGTTATCAAGAAAGGCTTTCCTAAGGTGATATTCAAGGAGTGATCTGAATGGTGAAAAGGAGCAGACTGTTCAGAGCACTGCAGGGAAAAGTCCATGCTCAGGAATAGGTGAGAGCACAATGATAAAGGAAATAAGACAGCACGGCAATAATGCTGCTGCAAAGTCCCAGGAGAGAGATGAGGGCAGCCTGAGAGGAAGGGTTATGGTGAAAATGGGGAGCTGTGTTAACCTGGATCTTCAGAAGCAGATGTCAACATGGGATGCAGTGGACAAGGATTGGCTGCTTTAGTAGTTCTGCTGCATGTACTTCTTAGCATGGAATAGCCCTGGAGAGGCTTGGTCTTGGCACAAACACAGCAAAGATTTCAAAGCCCATCTTGGACCCTTGTTTAATTACACTCCCTGTAGTAATTCTTAGTAATTACACTCCCTGTAGGAGTTCTGAGAAGTGCATGCTCAAGGCTACCAGAAGCAGTGATTGGGCCAGCATACCCAGGAAAGAGGAAGAAGACAAGGCTTGGGGTATGATTCCAGGAGACAGATTAAATGGTGTTTTATCCATAGAGTAGACTAGTTCATGCAGTGGAAACAATGAGAAAGCTTTCCATTGACTGCCAAGGGAAAATGTGTTGAGAAAAACACGGTAAAACATAGATATAATGGAATGCTGTCCATCTTTTCCTTCTCTCAGACACTGATGTTCCTGATTCTGGGGACTTCAGATTCTCTCTGAGATTTACACCATTTCACCCCACCCTCCAAATCATTGAGCCTTTGAACTTGGACAAGAACTTAAATCACTGTCTCTCTTCATTCTCAGATCTTTGGACTCCAACAGAATTATACATCAGGGTTCCTGGTTCTCCACTTTGCAGGCAACAGGTCCTGGGATGTCTCAACCTCCATAATCATGTGAACTGATGCATGTAATAAATCTCCTCTTGTATCCTTAAAGCCTATTGCTTTTGTTTCTCTGGAGAACCCTGACAAACAGTTTGAGCTGCCTATTGGACTTCCAGATGAGGCTGATGAATAGGTTAGGGTCTGTACTAGTCTTACATTCAGTGAGAAGCTCCAGGGTGGAAATATAAGGCATCAGCATATAGCTGGTGGTTTAAGCTATGTAACAAGATAAACTCTAATAGACAGAGAATGTAGAAAAGGAAGCATAATTGTGAGGCAGTCTCAAATGAGGCCTGCATGAAGAGGAAGGGGATGTGAATATGGCTTATGATGTCAGGGGATAACAGAGAGAGAGAGGTGTCCCTGGGCTCAAGTGAAGACTACATCTTAAGATTGAAAATCTGGTCTGCAATATCAGATGTATCTGAGATTTGAAACTACGTCAGATGCATTGAGGAGGACTGAGACTTAATTGCTGAATTTCCCATATGCTCATTGATGATTCTGACAAGAGCTGTCTTAAGGAAGGGAGTGGGGACAGAACTGAGTTGAACTGACTACATTAAGGGGAAAATTGGAGATGGGGATTGGTGGCAGTGAGTGGATACCACAGAGCCACCTCTGTAAAGGGATATTAAGTTAAGAAAGAGTTGTTTGTTTGTCTGATTGATATCACCACATGTCTGTGTACTGATAGGAATTATACAATGGGAGTGATATGGGTTTGCAAACAATATAAAATTCCCAATTTGAACAGTTGTTTCCAAGATGTTGCTTTACAAAATTCCACCTGAAATGTATGCATACCCAATATATTGCATGAAAGAAATACTCAGCTATGCATTTAATTACTGTTAAGCCCTAAAACAGCACAACCTCAAGCTCTTTCCAAATTAATGAATTCATACAGAAGAAATGATTAATTTTCAAATTTTCTGTTTAATTAAGGTCATTACAGCTATTTCAATAATTTAATACATTTAATTTTTTTCTTTCTTTGAAATTAAATTGACCTTTTAAAGTATATCCTCCAGGATACATCAAAGGTAGCCTGTATTTTATAATAGTCATTTTAAAATCATTGTTTCAGAGAAGGATCCCAAGAAATGTGCAAACAAGTAAAACACAGTAAGTATATCTTCTCCCAGGAAATATATAATCTGAAAATGGGAGTTAAAAATATATACATAAATCACTAAAATGTTACACATTAAGTTCTATAAGAGAAGGCAACCCACTCTAAGGACTTGGAGGAAAGATCAATTTCTGTCCAGTGTGATGAAGGAAGATGTGGCAGTGAGTCTCCCAAGAGGAAACAGCCTGCACTGGAAAGTTAGGGAATTTTGAAAGGGTTTATTTACAGAGGGAGCTCTGTAACTAGAGGTGTGGGTGTTGGGAAACCACAACCCTGTAGCCTGAGGCTAGTAGCAGCAGGAGCTGTTACTACCACCTAATTTCACAGGGAAAGTGCTCTCTCAAAGGTTCACTCAAAAGCCTACCAGACAGGTAGACTCCTATAGAGAAGCATCAAGCTTTAGTCAAAGGACAAAACCAGCCAGAAGTGACATCATAGCAGGAGCCAAGAACGAAATTCCCTGACCTCTCTATCCTTCCTCTGACCTGCCTCTAGGTTCCCCCATAGGCATCTCCCACCAAAAGCCACAGGCCTAGTAACCTGTCACACAGCCCGCATGTCATCCTAACACACAGAGAAACCTGAATCAGGAGAAAAAAATGGGAGAGTTGGAATAGAAGATTTAACGAAGGAGTTGACCTGAGACCTGAGATTTCAAAAGTGAATAAAAAGAAATTAAGTATGACCTTGCAGGTAGAAGTTACAGTAAGATCAAATGATGATAAGTGTGAACAGGAGTTATGTTTGCCACCAGCTTTTACTACATGGAGGGTTAGAGAGAGAAATAAGAATAGAAAATATTCTTTGTGAGAGGATTGGAGCAGGGCAATAAATACTGTACTCACGGTTTTAGTTTAATTTCATAGAAAATGAAGAATCACTGAAAGTAACTAATATTCCAGCGAAACAAAGAGAAAAGAAGAGAAGCAAAAAAATAAAGGCAGAGAAAACAGAAGAAACTGTCTGGGGAAAGTGCCAAGGTGTGGACCATTGTATTTCTCTTTCTAATGTTTGCCATAGAATAATCTAAGTAAAGTCATTTTTTATCTGGGCAACAATTTAAATGAATTTCCCAGAATAGCAGAGATTCAGCTACAGTCAGAGCATTACCATTACCATTGGCACAATGAATATTTATTTTGAGGAAATAAAATGATGGCACTTAGAAGTGACAAAATGCACTCTAGAACTTGACTAGACTCAGAACCCATATTCCCACTCTATAAAAATGGTGCAGCTGCTGTGAAAAAGGTTAAACATAGAACTACTACATGGCCCAGCAATTTCACTCCAGATATATATCCCAAAGAATTGAGAGCAGTACTCTAATAGATATCTGTACCCTCATGTTCACAGCAGCATTGTTCACCATAGCCAATATGTAGAAACAGCCCAAGTGTTTGTTAACAGATGAATAAATAAAAAATAATGTGGTATGTACACACAATGGAATATTATTCAGCCATAAAGGAAGTTAAATTTTGATATATGCTATAACATAAATAGATCTTTAAAACATGTTTAGTGAAATAAATCAAGCACAGAAAATTATTTTATGATTGTAATTACATGAAGCACCTAAAATAGGCAAATTCATAAATACAGAAAATAGAATAGAGATCATGAGAAGTGGGGGAAGGGATTTTAATTATTTAATGAGTAGAGTTTCTATTTGAGTCAATGAAACATTTTTGGGTGTAGATAGTGGTAATGGTTACACAGCATTATGAATGCATTTAATACCACTGAATCATGTAGTCACAAATAGTTAAAATAATAAATATGATGTTATTTCTATTTTACCACAATTAAAAAAAGACTACTAGCCCACACAAAAAATATTTGCATTAAAACTTATTTTGCAATAAATTATACTTACAAGCAATATTTATACAATATTACACCAATATTTTTCCCTGATATAATTTGCATCAAGAAGAAAGATTTCCTGTGTTAGAGGGTTCATACCCACTTTCATAGCATTTTTTAAATTGCCATCTCCTACTAATGAAGTTTACAGCAGGTCCAGGCATTTGCTGTGTACACTGGTAAATTTTGGAAGTTCACTAGTAAGGCTACTGTGTGGCAGGCATACTGCCTTTACT
This sequence comes from Carollia perspicillata, assembly GCA_004027735.1. Lineage (NCBI taxonomy): Eukaryota > Metazoa > Chordata > Mammalia > Chiroptera > Phyllostomidae > Carollia > Carollia perspicillata. The sequence continues at coordinate 64,805 of PVKM010001335.1, read as the reverse complement.
TCCCTGTTAACAAAAGAAAATCTCTCTCTCTCTCTCTCTCTCACACACACACACACACACCCCAACACACACACACACACACACACACACACACACACACACACACACACACACACAGTGGGCCAGGGTGGGAAAAGCCTTTCTTTGCCTAGTCTAAGAAGGTATTCTAAGAGACCAATTCACACAGAAGTAAAGACTTAGTTGTACAAACTGCAGTAATTTTACAATTCATACACTGTTTGGGTTTCTGTTAAGGAAATGCTGTGATTTTAAAGTTATACAAGAAAACCAACAAGAGATCATTCTGATGCAAATGGATCATTCCAATCCATTCACAATGGAAGACTTCTTGAATAGTGCAAAAGTTGAGTTCTTAATAGTTGTTTGGTGTCTTTTAGTTGTTTTTTAGTCTTATTTATTCTAATCAGAGTAAAAAATAACAGAAAGTAAAAGGGAAAAAACTCATGGTGTAGTTTAGAACTTTTAAAGGTGTCTATTTTACATTACAAGACACTGGAAGGCACATTTCCAAGAGGAGTAAGCTGAGAGGAAGGATTGAATATTGGGAAAATAGCTTTTCCTGGAGTCAAGACAATGGGAAAACTCCTTCAGTAAGCAGAGACCTCATTTATAGAATTGTCATTACTTAACCATATATTTAAAAATATTTTCTTAATCTTCCAGCAAGATTTATTTCTTAAATACGTAAAAAATAAATATAGAACTTGCACATTAAAAGCAGAAAAATAAGATTGACAGCATCTTTATGTCAATAACCCATTGCTATTAAAATTTTTTCTTTAAAAAATTATTTCCAGAGCTTCTATTTTATTTTTAAGATAAACAAAAAGCGCAAAATAACTTTGTTTTGCACTTGCTTGAACAATGACAAAGGTCACTTCAAATAAACTATAGAATCACCAGTGAGAAATGAGTGACAGTTTCATAAAGAGATAAACTAATAAATTTCTAATTTTCCTTTTAAAGAAAGGTGTTTTTAAAAGATCAAATTTTTCCAATATTTGTAAACATATTTTCCTAAACAATTCCTGTTTCACTTTTATTTATTATACAAGAAATCTAAAATTATTGATATCGATCCTTTAGACCAGTGTTTATAACAATAAAATTTGTCTCATTGCAAAGGAACATATTGAGATTAAATTGTTTTTTATTGCATTTTATCTTGATATCTAAACCTATACTTGATCCTATAATAAAGTTTTGTAACTTGCCTATGTTTTTAAAATGGACAAAAAAAGATTCTTAGGTTCATTGGTGAATTTTCTTTCATAGCAATTTTGTTCTCCATTTAATCAACTATGAGCTGTCTCCCATATTCAGATAAAATAATGAGCATTTTTTAAATAAAGCACCATTTTAGAAACTGGAGCCCACATCAGCATGCAAGGACCTCGAAGTAGAAAGAACCACAAAGAATGCTGGGTGTGATTTAAATTCTGCCTACTGGCAGAGAGATCTGTGAGCCTACACCAATTCCCTTAGATTCTCAGTCTGGACCAAGCAAGGATCAGGTGATTCTTACTCTTCTCACCTCTCCTGTGCCAGGACCCAACTCCTGTGTTTTGAGATAAGTCTGAAGACAAGCCATCCTGAATGGTGTTAAAATGTGTTAATTTAAGCAGTATTTTTTTTTTTAGTGTTGAACTTCAAATTCTACCCTGCATTCCCTTCCTCTTTCTCCTTTTTGATTCTTAATGGATGAAATAAATCACCTGAATGACTTCTCATCGGTACAGAAAGGATTATTTTTTCCATCAGACAGGCCGCAAAAGCAGGAAAGCCAATTCCATGGAAGGTCCTGGAGGGACCTGAAATGCCATCTCTTTCAGGTTGTGATACTTTGGCCTTTTGAATACAATGGCATCTAAGAATTTGCAGCAAAACTATTTTTTAAAGAAAAAAGTACAGACTTATTTTTCATATGAGCTCTTTTTCAGGTTTCTTCAAAATTAAATTTCAAGAACAATTATTAAAACTTTTAAAAGGGATCATTCTTTCACCTTACAAGTAATTTTCTAGTTTACGTTACTCTGATGTTTTTTTTCCACCAGAATGGCTGTATAATGATGCAACTACCACCTTTCAAAACAGAGATGATTGTTATACTGGATATCACCACTGATCATAACTTAAAATAGACTATTCATATTATTTTTAATTATTACTATGGCATTGAAATTTAACACATTGTCAGTACTTTCCTTGTCAACTATCTACTTTGTAGGTGTTGATATTATTTTTCTGAGCTCTGGGTAAAATGTGGAAAGCCACGTCCATATTTTCATTTTGATATTTGCATCTTATTCATATTAGAGGTTTGCAATTTTTTTAATTGGTAAGATAAGAGGTGTTATTACCTCATATCCAATCAGGTCTGTTGTTCTCCTTACCTCTCAAATATATACACTAATTGCACTACTGGTTTATTTTTGAAAGCTTTTCATCAACCTCAATGATAATTGCATAATTAAATTTTAGAGCTATAGATGTTTTTATAATGTATATTTGCCTCCCATATTGTAACAGAAGATAAATGCAGCCCCAAATTTGCATTTGTTTCCTTAATATAATTGCAAAATGTTGCTTCAGCTTATCTACTAGTTGTTCCTTCAAAGTTTTCTAAAACTATTTTATAGAAAATTAATCTATAATACTTATACTTTTCTATTTTAGGTAATAGAATATAATAGTATTATGTTTATATCCTGCCTAAAGCTAGGATATTTTGAATATCCTTTAAAAAGAACCACCACATGCCCATTTCAATTTTTCATATTTCTGAATAGTATCTACTTTTAGTACAAATATCAAAAGCAAAAGAAATACAGAGATAGTCACAACATTACTTTCACTTTCTAATTCTAAAAAGAATCATTCTATTTTTATATGTCCCTTCAATTAAGTTCAAATAATGTCTTCTAACCTTTAACTTAAATTGACCACCTCCTAAAGGGTATTTGCAGATTTTGAAACATAAATGGATCAAAATGTTGGAGTTGGGGGGAAGGAAACCACATTCATAACCACAGTGTGAACAAACTATCTTCAGTATAATTCAAAAGGAAATATTTTCAAAAGAAATTAACTGAATTGATTTTTTCCATTCATATTTAGTATTACCATAATCTCTCACCAAATCCCTTTTTGTCCCCCTGAAATTACCAGTCACTGTGGAGAGTTTAAAGCATACTCTGTCTGAAATTGTATCCTCAGCTCATTTCAAGGAGTAACTGTAATTCTACACCAAGGCTCTTAGTATACTGTGAATTTATTCCAATCTCAGTGGGAATATCTTTTAATTGAGACAGCTGCATTATGAGCTTTTGCATAAGACCTTAAAATTAAAGTTGGAGAAATGTTCACTCCAAACTGATAAATTTGATTTGAATTTGCCATAATTACTATTCTTTTAAAAATAATTTTACAAAATAAGAAATACCTTGAAGGAACATAACTATATAAACCAAGGCAGAACTTCACAAAACTTCTCAGAATGTTCACTCTTTATTGTCAATGTGTATTGCACAATCATTTACCAAAAATATTTTTAAAACTGGGAAATCTTACCAGTGAGAAGTCCATTTACCTTTAGATGATATCTGAAACTTGAATGTCTACAGTGATGACAGAGTTACTTAAAATGCAAAGGGTGAGGTAAACAAATAGAACATGTCAGAACCAAGGGAAATTTAGCAGCATGTGCTTGTGTTCACTATTTTAGTGTTTTGGGGGCTAAGAGGTTGTATCTTTTGAATGCCTTCAATGTTATCTGAGATCCCAAAACATGAAAGATGCATAGGGCTCATTCTCAAAGAACTGAAGGGCTAACTTTTAATCACTTTTTTAGTCCAAAAAAATTGGTACACCTCAAAAATTAAAAATCAATAATAAAAAAAGAAACACACATGTAATTGACCATGGTATCTATACACACATTGAAGATTTCTACCATTGAAGCACATATAGACAGGATCCAGTATTTGAAGACCAAATACTGTATTTGAAGACTTTGTCCAAGCCTATGACACTGCTATCTGCATTTTGAAAGCTCTAGAATAGAGGCTTTACTTAATATTTACAGTAGCCATAAATGCTATCTGTAAGCGCAATCCTCAATTGATTACCTCCTCTCTCCATATATTGTTCAGTCTCTCCTTCACCTACAACTCCTGTCTGTGATTATATTTAATTTCAAGTTTCCCCATTTATTAAAGGCACAAACAATAAAAGGCAGACACATTTTACAAGTTTCCTGAAATTTATAAAGGAACATGATAAAATCAGTGCTTTGGAATAGGGAATTAAGAGACTCAGGAACACATGTAGGAAAGTAGCTTTTCAGCCTATATCAGTGTATATCTTTTGAACCATTGAACCATTACTATTCAAAAACTAAATAAATATTTTTATGCTCAAATTTCTGGACCTCACCTAGACTTATTGAAACAGAATTCCTAAAGTAGACTCCCAGAATCTTCATCTTAACAAGCTCACTGAGCAAATTTCATGCATAAGTAAATAAGCAAAAAAGTATTGCAAATAAAAACACAGATGGCCCAGTCTGAGAGGCCCTACATGTCAGGTAATGCAAAGAATGCTGAAGAACTACCACCGCCAAAAAGAACCTCCCTTGCCAGCCTGCTCTAATGTTTGAAATAGTTTTGTTGGACTTTTTGTCTTCAATATATCCTAATAAAATTGTAATTCCAAGGAAAGGCAGAGAGAATTTTTGCTGTCACAAAAGTCACTCTTCAATCTACTTTCCCAGTGTTATGTAATCAGCACAAAATCTTCCTTTAAGAAACAGGCTATACAAATTCATGATTTTATCACCCTTACATGCTTATTTCAGTCAGTTTTGATACTTAATACTTGCCTGAAATAATTTTATTGAAGGTTACCCATAATTCTTCACTAGCCACCTTCAGCAATGGCCTTCTCTTATTCCTGATTCTATAGACTCCATACTTCTTGAAACTCTCTTTCCCCAGGAATTGTGTAATATTGTGCTGTCCTGATTTTGCTTTTTCTTTAAGGTGTGTTTCTTTATGTCTTCCAAACTCTTCTGCTTTAGTCACTACAACACATATTTTGGCCCCCCTCTCTCTATCCCATCCTCCTAGTCTTCATTTTCATACAGTCTTCTCAGAGATCAGTATTTCTCACCCTGTGTTCTCTCTCCTGAGATATGGACTTACTCCTCTTGCCCCCTTAAGCATCTCATCTGGAAGTCTTACTGAAAACTCCCTACCAACAGCTCTATCTGTTAGCTGTATACCAGGTACTTGTGTTAACTATTTTATAAACATGGACCCAGTTAATATTCACAACAACCTTACTCTAGGGCATAAAAGAATTTAGATACCCAAAAGGTAAATTACTTTGTTTAGGTCACATGGCTGTTAGAAGCTGGATCAAAGATTCAAACTCAGGAAGGCTAAGTCTAAAGCCATATTCCCAAAGATCATGCTATGTTGCCTCTCAGCACTAGTTTTATATCATCAGCAAAGTTTCAATTCAATCACTTTCTGGTCAAAACTTTTTATGTATCCTTATTGAATATTGAAATATTTTAAAATCTGTAATTGAGATCTTGAGGCTGAAATTTGATCTTATGTCTACTTAATTTTACAGCCATAGCTTTCATTATTCTCTTTGCCTCATGCAAAGTATTCCAAAGAATAAATAATATAAACTATTAACTGGTTTCAAGATTGTAATTTAGACTTGTTCTCCTGTGGTTTGAGCTTTTCTTTACAACTATCAAAATTTTAGCAGAAGTCTGACTATGGCCTAAAACTTTGATAGGTGTAGGAAAAATAAAAATTCAAATCAGAAGTGAGAGAGACCAATTTTTCCTCTCACCTGAAACAACTAGTAAATCAGAAGTATACATATAAAATAATGATGGTCAAAACATTGGACATTAGACACTGAAGGACAATGATGACAGAAGATACAATGCAGTGAGTCCTATGATTGCTCCAGCTAACTTCCCAGGGAAAATTTCCAGGTAGAGTCATCAGATAGGAAGACCCAGGCTGGGTCTGGAAATGGCTGTGAGTTAAGAAAACAGAGCTAGAAATATCTGGGGGTACCAAGGGTGCTATAGTCTTCAGGGTAGGGGATTACTGAGCTATAGGACATTTTCAAAAGTCTTATTGTAAGTGTAATTGGAATTCCCATAAAGAGAGAAGAGGAGAAGAATGAAAAATACTTCAGGAAAGAATAGCCAAAAACTCTTCAAATTTGTTAAAAATAATAAACCCACAGACTGAAGAAATTCAACAAGCCCCAAGCAAAATAAACATAAATGAAAACTAAACAAGGTCATGTCAAAATCAAATTGCCCAAACATAATGTTCTCCAGATCCACCCATGCTGTTGCAAAGGGTAAACTTTTCTTCTTTTTTATGGCTGAGTAGTATTTCATTGTGTAAATATACCATAGGTATTTTATGTCCTCACCTACTGATGCACACCCACGTTGCTTCCAAATCTTCGCAATTCTAAATAATACTGCAATGTACATGGGCCAGTCAGAAAAAGACAATTACTATATGATTTCACTCATATGTGGAATTTAATGAACAAACTGAACCAGTAAGCAAAACAGAAGCAGACTCATAGATAGAGAGCATGCTAATAGCTCTGGGAGGTGGGGTTGGGGGTCAAGAAAAAAAGAAAGAACCCATGGATACAAACAACAGTGTGGTAATTATGAGGGGAGAGTGGGGGAGGTAGAAGAGAGTGCCAAAGGGATAGTGGTAATAAAAAAAATACAGTTAAAAAAATCAAACTGCCCAAAGGCAGAGAAGAAGAAATTCTTAAAAACAGCCAAAGAAACATATTGTGTACAAAGGAACAAAGATGAGAATGATAGTATATTTCTCATTGGAAATAATGTCAGTTGGAAGACAATAGAGCAACATCTTTAAAATACAGTAGACCCTTCTTATCCATGGGAGATACATTTCAAGACCCTATCTGCCTAAAATCGCAGGTAGTAAGTACCAAACTCTGACCAACTTATTCAATTCTGTTATAAAAATGATAGCAGCTTCTTCATTAGCAAACACAACCTCTCCAGTAATTTTTCTATTTTTCAGTCCAAACCTACTCCTGAATCTGTGTAACCACACCTTACTTGCAGTAAATGACTTGATGTCACTTGTTTCAGAGAATACCTTGGTAAAATCTTTAGGCTCTATGTTTTCTGGCTCAATTTATCACCATCAATTGGAACGTGTTTTCTGTTCTGATTTCCAACCCACAACCTTTTCCAGCGTAACTAAGTATTTTATCACGAAGTGTGATCGTAACTTTTGCAATTTGCTGTGAGAAAACAAAACTAACATGAATTTCTTTTTTCTTCTTCACAATTTCATAGATAAAGATTCATTCTTACTGTAGATCTAAACAACCCCAGCAAACGATTTTTTCTCTTTCCTTATTAAGCTGAAAACTTTTACCTTTTCACTTAAAGGAAGCACTTTACTATTTCTCTTCAACATATCAAAGTTGCCAGATCACTACTCTTGCACTTTGGGGCCATTATTAAGTAAAATAAGGGTTAGTAGAACACAAGCACTGCAATGTTATCACAGTCAATCTGATAACTAAGAGGGCTACTAAGTGACCAACTGGTGGGGAGTGTATACAACATGGAAAACCAGGACAAAGGGATGATTCATGTCCCAAGCAGCACAAAGCAAGACAGCCCAGCATTTCATGGCACTCAGAATGATGCACAACTTAAAACTTATCAATTGTTTATTTCTGGAATTTTTAATTTAATATTTTTGGACAAAGGTTGACAACAGATAACAAACTGTAGAAAGTAAAATCTCAAATAAGGAGGAACTACTGTAATGGAAACAAGAAAGTACTTAAAACTTTTAAAAGCAAAAATAATAACAATATATTTAGGGGGTTATAATAAATGTAGAAATAAAATGAGCTATAATAACATAAAATCAGATGCATTAAATTGCAATATATGGTGATGAAGTTCTTATACTGTACATAAAGATTCTGATAAGTTGCACTATAAATCATAAATTAATCACAAAAAAACACAACAAAGAGTTATCACTACTAAGATGAAAAAGAGATGTAATAGAATCACCAAAACCACTAAACTGTTCCAAAAGAAGGCAGGAAATAAGGGGAAGAAAAAGAAAGTGCAGATGAGACAATCACAAAACAAAAGCAAGAGGGCATATTTAAACCCAATCATAATAACTATGTTTAATACAAATTGTCTAAACACACCAAATAAATACAATAATTGGCAAACTATATTTTAAGAAGCAATATCCAAGTACATGCTGACTTTAACAAATGCAACTTTAAATATTAAACACAGGTAGGTTAAAGCAAATGGATGGAAAAAGATAGAGCACAGTAACCTTATCAAAATAAAACTGGAATGGCTATGTTAACATCAGGCAAAGCCAAAAGAAATAATTAGAGATTTCTTAAAAGTTATGTTATGTGTTATTAAAACTATACATTCACATATTGAAGAAATTCCATAAGCCCCAAACAAAAGAAACGTGAAGAAAACTACACAAAGGTACATCAAATTCAAGTTGCCCAAAACCAGTGATAAAGAGCAATTCTTAACTCCATAAGTCAGTAAATACACACACAATCTAAGGTACGCTTTTAAGCAGAAATGTGAAAGTACAAAGGTTACATATGGCACAAAGAGCTACCAAAGGTTCAGTGCCAAAACAAGTAGAAGAGGTAAGACCTGAGACAGCACAGGTAGCCAGTCATCTGCCCTGCAACAGAGCCACATCTTTTACCCTAAATTTAGTGAGGAGCTATTATTGATGGAAGAATTCTGTGCAAGGAAGTAAGATGAACAAATTTTGGAGGGGAAAATACCTTTCTGGCAGCAGGTTCAACCAGATTCGTAGTATACTGTGGGGGAATAGGATAAAAGGAAGTAGCAGTACCTGGCGGTAGGGGAAGAAGTTGAGGGCATGTAGAAATGAAGTGGTAGAAAGATCAGGGAAAAGACTATTATAATAACGAGAAATGATAAGCCTCATAACTACTCAATTATTGTTTAGCTTCTGAATGGCTCAGTGAACCTCTGGAAGGCAAGGAATGTCTTTTTATCTTTCTGTCTTTAGCATCAGGCACAAAGCTTGGCATATACATTTTTAGAACAAATAAGTGAATGAATTTGATCAAGATTTATATTTTGATTTATGTTAGAGACATTGATATTTATGATTCTAGAAATTTCTCATTTCTAAATTTCTGGGGCAAAATAATATGCTTAATCAATTGTTAGTCATATCCTTTCTTAAATGTTAATAAAATTACATATATAATCATAGATGCATTACATATATAATTAAAATAAGATCATAAATTATATTAGTATGACTCAATAATAAAGAAAATAGGTTTGGTTCACATCATTTGAAAACAGCATCATAATTGTATTGTTACCTTGGGAAACATTCACACCCCCTAGTACACAGGAAAACACATACCTCATTTAGAGCAAAAAGTAAAGAAACAGAAGAAAAACCTTTTTTAGTAATTACAATTTCAGTCTAAAAATTTATCAATGGCAACATTCACATATTTAATTGAATTTCCTTTCATGTCTGTTAATATGTAATATCACTTTTAAAAAGGAAACTAACAGACATTAAAATGCATTACCAAAAATTTGGAGATGTTCATGTTATACTACAACTTTTGCATTTTGAATTATTTCCCAATATAAAAATTTTTCTCAGTAATCTGAAAATGTGCTAAAAATCACACTTTTAAGCAGAAATAAATACATCTGTAAGGATAGTGGGGGAGATTTGCCCATGATTAGAGATTGCATGGTGGAATAAAAAAGAGACAAACTTTCGATTCACAAAGTCTGTGAGTTAATAACTATCTGGTTGGCTTGCTAGGTTACTCTCTGACAGGGACTCAGTTTCCCTATCTGTGAAATGGGGATGTATTAGAAAAGTGTACATTACTCCAAATATTCTCTACCTGACTCTTACTCCAACCACTGCTGAATAGAATGGCTGGGCCAAGCTGCTGCCTGCTTTGAGAAGGTGCAGCAGGGTGGCATCTCATTTCAGGCCTTCACCAGGCTGTCTTTCACACACCTCTGTGTGTGGTGCAGATGGGATCTCACTGAAGCAGGTACAAATGGGATAGGTGGACAGTAAACTATTCACCCACTGACCTTGACAGATGGAGGATGGAAGCTGATGTTTAAACAGTCTCTTTTTTTACACTTCAGGTAGACGGTGTTTGCATGCATTTCTTAAGCCTTTTCAAAAGTCTCCTGGAATCACTCTGAGTCTCCTAGAGTCTACTCTGTTGGTGGACAACACCAAAATTCATCCTTGCATTGTCCTTCCCTCCCTCTTTGTTTCTCTCCCTCATCCTTTACTCCCACTCCCTGGGGTTATGTATTGGCCACAGTCTTTGCTTTCAAAGAATGGGGTCTAAGGCAGAAGATAAGAATGCTTCTAACCTCACATGGTGGATAAAGAATAAAATAAGATGATTTATGTAATAAAGTACCTACAAAGTTCCAGACCTTGGTCTAAGAGATTTGCATACATTAACATCTGTAAGCTTCTCAAGCAAGACTAAGAGGTGGGTTCTCCATTATCTCCTCTTTATAGAGAAGAAAGGCTCAGAGAAATATCTTATCCAAGATCACACAACTATCAAGTATCTCCGGAGCCCACAATATGTCCCAAAATCTCAGCCACTAAAGCCTACACTAGGTGACAGAGAAGTAGTGGTTTAATATTTTCACTGTGCTATTTTAGATCTAACACAGCTTTGAAGGTTGAAAAATTATGAAGGACAAGAAGGAACACAGAGCAATGAGGATGATAAATCTGCTTGCATGATAAGTTGGTATTGGGGTCTTCTTTGATCTTTAAGAGATGAGACATATAGCCAGGCTCTATTCTGTACACATAGGGAGGCAGCAGCTCGGTACCCTTACTAACATTTAAAATAGTAATATGACTAAATTGATTTAGATGCTGAGCTTCCTGGTTAAATTACACTTATCTTATTGACTTCAAACATAGCCTTTTGCTTTCAATGTAGAATTTCCCCATTATCTATTCCCCCAAAGCCTCTCCCACTAACAGATGTCTATCTAGCGCATATACACTAAAGCTTGAAGTCCAAAATCCCTTTATCAAAGGACATTGCAGCTCCCCGCCCCCCATTTAAAGGCATCTGATATCTAGGTACAAGAAATAAAGACAGAACCAGCAAATAAAACCCAAGGCCCCGAGATCCGACTGTGTAAGCCAGATACTGCTCTCCTGACAGGCAGGGAAGATAAGCTTCTGAGGGAGCCGCCAGGAGGCATCTCTAAGGCTCCCCTTCAGAACTCGGCCGGGTGGTCGCTAGGAAGTCCCAAGTATCTACAAGTTGCCTGTTACAAACTCAGAAAGTGGGAAAAGAGGAGCTGTTATACTGAGTCAGCTTTAATGCCAGTCTCCTTTCAGTCTCAAAATCAAAACATCAAACTGTCACGTTAGAAATTACAGGCCTCATAAAACTGAGCGTAGGCGTTTTCCTAATCTGAGACCGCACTCTAATCAAGCCAAGGAGGCAGGACCATGCTTACTTCTAGGACCTACGACAAACATGGACTCTTTTTTTTTTCATCTACATTAAAAAGCAAATGTCTTGCATTTCCTCTCAACAGAAGCAAATTAGAAAGACCAAAATTCAATTTCATGATAGGCCTTTAAAGTTACTACCCAAGACCATAAAATTTTAACACTGTATAAAGAGAAACAGACTCACAGAGGATATGTAGTCAGCTGTGAGTTTATTGGGTTTCTCAAATAAAAATGCTGCTTTTGACTTGTAAATGGAGAAATCCTATAAAATATTTGTCATTCAGAGACAAGGAAATAATAAGCATTTTCATAACTATAAATAAGGCTTCTTTTATTTCTCAAAAGGCTGGATGTTCTAAGCCATCCTGGAGATGTTACAGGCTATTTCAGCCTTGCCCGACCACCAGCCCAACCCTGACTTTAGGAGATGAAGCTTAAAGAGACTAGGAGGTTTCTGAGAAAGTATGTGGCCACACAAATTCAAATACAATTTATTAAAATGTATTTTTTAAAACTGAGCCAATAAGAGGAGAAAATCTGCTAATACTACAAAGGAAGAGCCCAGAGTGTAGATTAATCCACCTTAATGAAGAACTACTGCCCCCTAAGAAGCAAAGACAATTTTCCAAACACTGCCCAATGAATCTGGTTGTGACCTGCATATTACTTTTGAGTTCATGTCCATAGAAAGATGATTGAAATTTCAGCATGAACTTTTTTTGCAGCTGTAATTGCTCACTTCTTCTTGAAATCTGGAACTCTACTTTTTGGAAAAAATTATTCATGAAACAAATTTTTTCAAAAGTTGATGGTATATTCTGCTTGGAAATTTCTAGATAACTTAAAAGTGACACAGTGAGTGCATATTTGTCCCTTGAAGAAACATATAAATTCAAAATTTAAAAATAAACTAAAGAATATCAAGCATTTAAAACAAATTTGTGAACACATCTCAGTTTACCTTGACTTGAGAAACATTTGTAAAGTTCATATTTGCAACAAATATGTTAATACCTGCCATGACTACAAGAAAAAATCTGAGAAAACATTTACTATTACATTGACAAATTTCATTTTTATTAAAAAATAAAGCAAAACAAACCAAACAAAAACTCCTGCATGATTTGCCTAATAATTTACTAGTAGCTAAAAGAAGAAAGTATTTTAAATGAAACACTTTTAGTGGACCAATCTAGTCATTTTCGCCACACCGTTGCTATTTTCATTTAATTCATAGGGAAAATCAACTTAGAGTGCAAAAAGGTTAGTCACTTACAAGGTCTGAACTGTTCCCAAACCATTAATTAACATGTTATTACTGTCAGGTAAAACAATGACTTTGAACACACTCTAAATCTTATTTGCACTATATGAAGGCAATAAAATTTGCATACAGCTGACTTTCAGGTGATGCTATGAACAAGTAAAATGTAATGGAATGCAGTGCTCTTACTGTAAAAATTACCCTAATTGATAACCAGACACTTTGTCCTAGCCCCAGAGTAAGAAGTTACTTTATAAAATTAATGAATATATGAGTATATTTGAAAATAATGGATTACATTTTACACACAAAAGTAGTATTTGAGGATGGAATACATTCCAAAGCTGTGTTACTCCTGCCACGAAAAACAGGTGATTATGACTATTCTATAGAAACATGCATGATATCTCCTCCCATCAAAGTCACTTAAATCCAGGCAAGCTTTTCATTTGCATATAAAAAACAAGCTGGTGCTGCACACAGGAATCACCATTCAAAATATTAAATTGTCCAGAACTCTTAATTCTCATTCCTTCTTTAAAAACATCTTGTGTTTGATTAAAAAGATTATTAAAAGATTGCAAACATTCTATTTCTTTGTTTTAACCTAAACTGTAGCTTTAAGAAATAAAAATAAAAGAGTAATTAAAAGACTAACATCAAAAACGTTCAGATACAAATTCTTTATTCATTTGAAAGCATAACCTAAAAACTGGCCTAGGAAAGTTCATATCTAGATTATCGAAGTTGGTGTTTCATCCCTTTTGTTGGAAAATAATTAAACCTCACATCTTTTGCCTCTTAAAAGGAAATTATGCCAAAGAAAATGTTCAGATTTATTTTATCAAATGGCATACCATTCCATACCACTTCTTTGAATACACTTAAGTTTTGTGCATATATCAAACACATAAGTAAATATCCATGTTCTTAATAATGATAATAATAAGCTACATCTAATTCAACAGTAGGTGTTAAAGTCACTTTGTTAACGTGTACCATGTGTGTGTTCTACTGTTGTGTTGTTTTCATTTATATAGTATTAACTTAGTGTTATCAATATATGATTATTTAGTAGATCTACAGAACATATGTTAAAAGAATAAAATAAAAGAGATTTTACTTTTGTTTTAATACAACTTTTGGTCTAGATTGCAGAAATTGTAAAGGCATAGACTGAAAGAAGTCAGAACTGTAAAGAATAACACTTCATTAAAATTGATACATTAGGTCAGTCTCACTGAAATAATATTGATGGAAGCATTTAACCCAAATTTAAGTCTAATGCTGATTTCTTTTCAACTTACACATATATTTTTAAAGTTTGTATCTTCATCTCAGTAAATCTAACATGAAAATCTTTCAATAAATTGCAATGACTTTAAAATATTATCTGTAGCCATTTGCACAATTTCTGAAGAAATATTATGAATTGAGAATATTTAACTTTATATCTTCAAAGCTCATTCTTTTAAAATTGGCAAATAAAAAATAGAAATAAAAGGATTATATCTTACTTGAATTTCAAAATCTCTGTAGTTTCCTAAGACATGAGGGAATTTTAGTCTCAATCTCAAGTATTCTTCAAAAAGTATCTAGAACTATATTTTCTAACAATCCATGGATAGAAAAAGATTAAAAGGGTAGTTTTTAGACTATAAGAATTCTTACCCTCTCTAGAGAAAAACATCTCATTTCCACAACGCCAATGTTGCAGAAGTAATGGAGCTTGCCAGGTAAAACTAATACTGCCATTGTATAATTTTCTAATTATAATGGGCATAGACAGATAAAACAAAAGCCAAAAAATGAGAGAAATCTGGCACTGCTAATTGATTCTCGCTTCCACTAATTTTTAAATATCTCAGGTTAAGCAACAAAAACACATTTAATTTGCAACCAAAATATATTTCCTATTTCTTTCTCTATTATTCGCCAAATTAAAGCAGCAGAACTAGCATCTGTAAAGAGTTCAGCCAGTCAATTTCTTGGAAACAGACAGGAAATATTTATTTTTAAAAGATGTTTATAAATCTACAATTTTGAACCACTGATTATGCCTTTCTTTTTAAAAGTAGATTTTTTAAATAACGCAAACAAGGATTTCAACATGAAATAATGTTAATGTCAATTAATTAATTTCAAATAAGGTCTTATTTTTTAAGTTCCCTAAAGGTGTAGCATTTTCTCCTACTCATTGTGAAATGTTTGAATCAACACTTGCTATGGGAATTTGAGTGTTATTTCTTTTAATGTTTTAACACTATTTTAGGTTAATTAGTCCGTGTGGCTAATTACAAACACAGACACTGTTGTTGTTCACGTAAATCAGAATGAAAATGCATCTCTTGGCATTGTGCACTGCACAACAGCCCAAGTACATGTGGCAGCCCTGTTAATTGGTGTATTTAATCATTTTACACTATTATTTCAAGCAAAATCATGATGCTATGACTAAGTCCCTTTTGGTCAGGGTCACGCTTTAGATATATTACCTATAGTGTTACATGCCACAAAAGAGAACACTGGGCTCATAGCAACAGAGGCAGAATAAATGCCTCAGTGAGATTCCAAGAGCATTAGTCATTTGACAGCTTCAGCTTGTTCACAACAAAGCAAGGGCACAAGCTCCATACTTTCTGATCCACTAAAGGACAGGCACAGACAAAAGACTGATACTAGAGTCTGATATTTAAGAACAAATGACAACTCTTAAAATGTGCTGTAGATCTGAAATGCTCAAGAAAATATGAAAGTAATTTTCCAAGCCCTTTCCTTGATGTTTCTTTTTTAAAAGAAACATGATCTCTGGAGCCTTTGATTAAAGAAAAGTGTAATCACTCTTTTTAATTCACTCTGATTTCACCTCAAAAAGGACACCCAGGTTCTCTTTATTCCAGGTTGGCTCTCACATCAAACCAGAAGGAAGGCACAAAAAAGTAAAACCAATTTGAAGAGTTCTTCCCAAATATTTGGAATTTCAAGGGTGTGGACATTGTATGCTAACCTATACTGTAAAAAGAAAAAAAAAATCAATGGTTCTTATGCCACAAGAAAATTTCAGAAGAACTTTATTTTAAACAACATAATGTAGAAAATGTGTGACTCTCACTGGTGTGTGGAAGAACCTTAAGTCAGGCACAAAATATATAAATTTCAAAGATCATTTCTGTTATCTGCATTTTCCAATATCTCTAGAGTGGACATAAGTTATTTTAAAAAATAACAATAGTAAAAGCTGCCTTTAAAAAAAAAAGAAATAATAGGTTACATATTGTGTTTAGAGACAAAAATCTCAGAATCTGTGTTCATTTCAGGGCCAAAGCGCAGAGATCCTGCTGAATGCAGCATAACACAAGAAGAAGACCACAGTCACCATGGTGTTAATTGATAAGTGCACGGCTGAATAAAAGAATGGAAAAGGGCTGAGAAGCAAGGGCAGCCAGGGCAGTTAGCACTCAAAAGCTGGTGAGCTTGTCCAACTAATCGGCTGCGTTTGTTTTCACAGCTTTGCTCGGAACATTTGCAGGGCTGGCCCGGCACTCCCTGCAGAGCCTGAGAGCGGGTGGTGAGCCAAGATACCAGCAGCACATTGTTTCACCTGCGCTGCCAGATACTCAGACAGAAAAAACACACAACAGTTTTGACAAAACAGCCACGGAGGCTGCCTGCTCGTTTTCCCTGCAGCCCCTGGTCTCTCTGCCAAGGTCCAGAGCCGGGTTTATCTCCGCATTGGGGAGGCGGGGTTGCTGTGAAACGAAGGGAACCTGAGTGCTCCCGGGGGAGCTAGCCGGGGCTCTACCTGAAAAGGCCGTGCCAGACACATTAAATCAGGTTCCCACAGCCCTCAGCCTTAGTCAGCACCTGGCTGTGAAATGACTCAGACACAAGGAAAACCGTCGGATCAAGGAGGGGCTCCAAGCTTCATGGGAGAGCTGGGCTTTTTAATTCCGCCCTACCGCCAGAATCGCACGATTAAAAAAAAAAAAAAAATTGAGCCTGCACATAAACCTAAGGCAGAGTTGGTCTGCCTTTGTCTTCCCTTTGTTATCGCATCAGGATTGCCTTTGTTGGGTTTCCAATTCGTAGCCAGCAGAAGCGCATGTGATAAGAACTTTCTGATTAAGCACATACCAGCAATGCCTAATTATCAACGATCTAATAATATGTTCCTTGTGTTTCTCTGACAACCACATGTTCAGCATCCCGGATGCGAGTAGGCACAGAGAAAGATACTGACACTACGTATTACTGCGCGAGAGGGGGACGTTCCTTACACCGACCACACCTAAAGGAAGCCGAAGTCTTCATTAGACACACATGTCATGAAGGGGAAAACAGGTTATACACAAAAGCAGTTAGTTTAAATTAAAATTTTCGTCAGGGGAAAAAAAATCCTGTGTTGCTTGGCAATTAAAATAAGTGCAATGAGGTATCTTTTAATTAACATTCCTCAAGTGTCAGAGAATGTTCAAATGTTACCACTTTAAAATTTCCTGCTTCATCTTCTGTGTTCTTTATGTATTTCTAAAAATACATTAGGTGACAATTTAACAGGCAGGAAAAAGCATACCGTTGATCTATACATATGGAAATAAGTTCTCTCTGGCAATATCTGGAACAATGGTGGCAAAATCTATATCAAAGGAGATGGAACCTGCAAAGTTTTTCCCTTTGTGTGAGAGTGTGTGAGCCCCGACTTAATGGGCTCAGGCGAGAGATGCCCACTTTGAACACATAAAGCTCGGTCACCTCCACTCTCCACCCCACAGGCTGTCTGAAAAGTACATAAAAGAGGGCTTCTCAGGAGACACTTGATCAAAGAGTGAGCATTTGCCTCCCTGAAACAAAAGTTTCACCAAGGAGCTGTCACTGTGAACCAGTGATTCCAGGGGACTTCCTTCTCAGCTCTCTGAGGCAACAATTATGTGATTCCATTCCCCAACATTCTTCAAAATACACTTTTTAGAAAATAATTGTGGATTTTTACACAGAATTATGAGCATGTCCATGAAACCATTTTTACTACTCTGTCACAACATTAGCAAACTGGCTTAGTTATGGCAAATAAATGAGAGAAGAGGTGGGTTTCTTTCCATGGACCCAAGCCTTTAGCAAGAACACCTCACCTAAGAACCTCGCTACTGCCTTCTCTTTCACTTACATTCTAAGAAATATGAAACACAGGTAATATCTAAATATTTAAAACGAAAGATACATACACACATAAAGGAATTAATCCAGCTCCATTTACTGGGTGTTGAAGTCGTGCTGTGACTGTTTTCTCCAGCTCACCATGGATTTCACGGTTGTATCTCTTTGTCATTTGAACTCAGGCATTGAAAAGTACCAATTTCATAACTCTATTATTGCATATTTCCTGGCCATTCACTAAATTAGCTCATCAGATATAATGATAAATTGGATTTTTAAAAATTATTTTTTCTGGATTAAATAGCTGGACTTCCCATCAAAAAATAGATCTCTCATTTTTTCCCCTAGATATGTTAACTATTCCTAGTAAAGAGCAATCATTATGTCCCCAAAAACCTCCAAAAGTTATCATATCACCAGAAGTGAATGGGTTTTCTTTTCTTTCCTTTTTTTTTTTTTGGAGATCCCAGTCCATTAATTACTCAGACCTGGTGCCTGCAGGTCCGTACAGTGCGGGTACTTCTCTGCAGCAGAGCAGAAATCACTTTCACTGATCAAGGAGAGGTGATCCTCCATCATTAAAACAGAGTTCTCAAAGGCTCAGCTAATCAGGAGAAATGGCCTCAGATATGCACTAATCTCATCATTCAAATTTCCTGGTTGCTCTGTTTTCCTCTGCTTGATAACGCTTTATCAGACTGTAGTGGAACTTTACTCTGATCTGGAAAAGGGCATTGCAACAGAATATATACATATGTTGGTATCTTCCCTTTTGGAAAATGGGTGAAATTAATTGATAAAATACTGAAATACAAAGCTGGAGTCCTGAAGTCTAGACTCAGTTTCAGCCACCAGATTGGAACTCAACGGGCTTAGTTTTGACAATGGTATTAAACACAAACAACTGGAAAATTTTATTTACCATTGTCTTTCCCAAACTATGTATGTAAAACAAAAGGAAAAAATTACAAATAGGAGGTGCTTACAAGCAACTTAGAAAGCACTCTTGAAACACAATGCTAACAATTAAATGTTAACAGTTGTTAAGAAATTAGTATGTATGAAAACAGTTTAGTTCTTGTATTTGGATTTTTATTAACTTAAATGGGATTTTATTTTAAAATTATAATGAAATTATATGTATTATTTCAGACCTCTCTTTTAAAAAAACAAAATATAGGCAAGAGAACTAATTGAGAACTCATTAATGTTACAACTACCTGACTACCAAAAAGATTGAGACCAGAGCTGTAAGTAAACATAAAATAAAATGAAAAGTCAAACAAACGAATAAATGCTTTAGAAGACAGTTTGGCAGTTTCATACAAAAATAAACATTCTTGCCATGTAATCCAGCAAGCATGTTGCCTCATTGATATTTCCTCAATTATTTAAAAACTTATGTCCACAAAAACTTGGACATACAAGTGTTTATGGTAGCTTTATTCATAATTGCCAAAACATGGAAGCAACCAAAATGTCCCTCAATAGATGAGTGGATAGACAAGCTGTGGTATGTCTAGACAATGCAATGTTATTCAGTAATAGAAAAGAAATAAGCTACCAAGCCATGAAAAGACACAGAGAAACCTTAAATGCATATTGCTACAGAAAAGAAACCAATCTGAAAGAGTACATATAGTATGACTCAAAATATGGATCATTCTGGGAATAATGAAACTTTGGAGATAATAAGAAGATAGGTGTTTCCCAGGGTTTAGGAATGGGGTGAAGGATAAATAAGTGAAATACAGAGGATTTTATGGCATTGAAACTATTCTGTATTAGAATGAAATAGTGGACATATGTCATTATGCATTTGTTAAAACCTATAGAATGCACACCATAAAGAGTAAACTTTATGGAAATTATATATTTTAATTAGTAGTAATATATTAATACTGACCCATGAATTGTAACACCAATGCATGATGTTTACAACAGGGAAAACTGGTTGAGGTGGGGAGAATGAGAGGCCATACGGGGACTCTTTATACTTTCCTTTGTAAACCTAAAACTGCTCTAAAAATAAAGTCTTGATTTTTTAAATTAGCAGTTCTAATATACTAATATAATGCAAAATGTCATTGATGGTGTCTATGAATATCACTCCACAAATATGCCTTTTAACAACTTAGCATTTTTAAACATATATTATTCATATTGGAGATTAGAGTCACCACTAACTCTTATCTTTCACCAACAAATTATTTAATTATTAGCAGGAGAGCAATAATTTGGACCCTAAAACATCTTTATGTTATAACCTATAAAAGACAAAAAAAAGTTTAAAGCCCTCCCATATTTTACCAAGATAACCTCAGCACAATGAAATCCTTCCTCTTGCCCCTACTAAATCTGTTCTACTTTGACAGCTTATTACTTTGTAGACAAAACCTTGCTCTTAACCTCATCATCTTATTCAATGATGAATTGTTAGCCATTCCTCCAACATTGACTGACCTGCTGTTACCCTTCATCAACATCTCCTGCACTGGCCAACCTGCTGCAAGAACATTATAGACCACCTTGCACCAGGGACTTCCAGTGGCTCTCACACAAGGGCTTGGGCTCAGCGGAGCTGCCTCGAGGCCTGTCTCTTTGTATGCTGCTCCTTCCAGCCTCAGCACCCATGAAAAAGAAACAACAAAGGTGCTCTGACTTTCTGTTTCCTATATTGAAGTTCCAAGTAAAATTTCTTTTGCAAAAGAAAAAAGAAAAACAAAACACTGTACTGCCAAATGCTTTTCTGAAAAACCACTGACGTGGACCATATTATCTGCCTTATTGTATTGAAATTAATTGAATTTCTCTTTAATTTGCTGTTGAAACTGCTCATTCTACTAGTGAGGGAAATTGCCTCTTTAAAACAAAATCCACCAGTAAGTGAAATTGTACCTAGTAGCTACCACCTAGCAAGAAATGTAATGGCAGAATTGGAGCAGAGCAAGGCAGTAGACACTGACCTAGAAAAAGCCTGGCAAATGGGGACCTGGAGACTGGCAAAAGAAAAGGACTTCCTCACTATTTAAAATTAGCAAGAGGCAGGGGAAAACAGTGATAGAGGGAAGCTAGTAACAGATACTTATCTATCTCAGCAAACAGATTTTGCTAGAAGGGACTACAATCTTTATCCCCTAGTAGAACTCATATTAGATATTTTTATTGAACCTGGGCATGCTGCTCACCCAGATCCTCAGACCCTCCAGTCTTCTGGTAGCAAACATAATGGTTTAAGCCTGCTCACATAACACCAAGAGCTAAACATGCACACAAAGAAAAGGCCTGTGAGCACACAGGAAGAAGGCAGACATCTACAAGTCAATTTGAGAGGCCTCATAAAAAACAACCCAACCGGCACCTTGATCTTAGACTTTCAGCCTCCCCACTGCGGACTGAATGTTTGTGTCCCTCCATAATTTATATGTTGAAGCCTCTAACCCGCAGTGGGATGGTATTTGGAAATGGGGACTTTGAGAGGTTATTTGCCAAGTGGGTGGAGCTTCCTTGAGTGGGATTAATGTCCTTATAAAAGGAGACTAAAAAAAATATGATTTTTCTCCCCTCTGTGTGTGGAAACAGCAAGAAATGATCTGTAAACCAAGAAGAAAGCCCTAAACAAGAACTGACAATGCTGCCACTCTGATCTCAGACTTCCAGCCTGCAGATGATCAGAAAACATGTTCATTCTTTAAGCGATGTAATCATTCTGTTACAGCGGCCTGAGCTAAGGTGCTTCAGAACTGCCAGAAAAGACATTTCTGTTGTTTAAGCCACCCAGTCTATGGTGTTTTGTTATAGCTTCCCTAACAAACTGATACAGCTTTCAAACAGACAGTAGTTCTGAATATCATTCCATACCAGGCCAAAATGGGCTAAACCCCAGAAAAAAAAATTTAGAGACCAAGAAGAGAAGTACTTTCCACACTGATAGGGTTGTGGAGCCAGAGGGTTTGGCTAACAGTAAGATAAAGGAGATGGTTTCAAAAAGGCTGAGATTGCCCCAGCTCTCGCCATTTGCACACTCCACTCGCCACAGCTTCCATGGTTTGATTCACCATCCAGTCTCCTTCCCAGCCAAGACTTGCACTCCCATGGGAAGGTCTGTGAGTTACAGAGTCAAGCAAAGCAGCGACAAACAAAGCTATTTTTATTTGGAAGAAGACAAAAGAACTATGACTAATAGTTTCTAGGTATCTTGTCTGTTTAACTCCTCCATGTTTATTATTTCTGTTAATCCCTGTCTGCTCTCCTGCAGTCATCGGGCACAAGTGCAGAAGCTTATGTGATCATGTGAAAGACCTTTTAGTAGAGAGAACGTGTCTCCTTTTAGTAGGAGAGAACGTGTCTCCTTCTCCACTGCAGACATGGAGAGAGGACCTGGAATAGAAGGAAGCAGCAAAGGGAAGAAATAGCCTGCTCCATCCCTGAGGCCTTGGAAGAAAGGGATGAACAAAGGTGGCCTCAGGGTTTTAAGATTCAAGAAGGGAACTGTCTAAATTGAGATACAGACCTGAAGTCTAAGGCAAAATTACCTTAGAAGCAGGCTGCAAAAGAGGGTCATTTCAGAAATGGTGACCTAAGCTGTCGGGAACCTGGGCTGGGCAAAATCTGGCCCTTTCAGCTAATGCAATCAGCTCGGGGGGGTTACGCTCCTCAGAAGACACAGCGGTTGGTTTTCCTGTTTGTTGCCAGTTACGGCTAGCCCAGCCCCTGCCAAGAGCATGTGCAGAGTATGAACCCAGGCTACCAATCAGAGTATAGGACGTACCCCGGCATGCGCGCAGTAACCTATCAAGAAGCGCTCCTTTGTGTACCCCTCACCAATCAAGTAGCGATACGCTTCCCCTTCTCCCCCTCTTATAAGTCTTTACCCAGAAATAAAATTTTGCAGCTTGATCAGAACTTATTGTCTTGCTGCCATTCTTTGCGCCTCTTGTCTCCCTCACTCATTTGCTCCATACAGGTGGCCGAATCCTCGTTGACACTCTGCAGGCCAGAGCACTAAGCATAGGACCTACAGTAGAGTTGGATAATAAATTATCAGAGGGAATTTAAAATGAAGCCAGAGAAAAGCTAAACTTCTCAGGGAATTTGACATCACGTTAAAATTCACAAAGACTTAGAAAATTATAAGTATTCTAATTAGGATCTTTGAATACAATTAGGGATAAGATGTGTTAACAAAGAAATAATTGAAACAGTCCCTGGCTGGTGAGGCTCAGTGGACTGAGTGCTGGCCTGTGAACTGAAGGGTCGCCAGTTCAGTTCCCGGTCAGGGCACGTGCCTGGGTTGTGGGCTGGGTCACACCAGTTGGGAGCGTGCAAGAGGCAACCACACATTGATGTTTCTCTCCCTCTCTCTCTCCCTACTTTCCCCTCTCTCTAAAAATAAATAAATAAAATCTTTTAAAAAAAGAAAGAAAGAATTGAAACATAAAAGAAATAAAAGATCTAGTATCAGGCAGTGTTCCAGCAACAGGTGACAAAGGTCTGACTGAAGCACATTTAATGAAGGGATTATTTGGAAGGTATAGGCAGGGTTAGGGGCAATATCCAGGGAAGCTGAAACACCCAGGGACTATGAAATGCAGGGAGAACACTACCCCAGGCCCAAAGGGACAGGGGGAGGGTGTCAGTAGAGTTTAGCAAAAACAGCAGGGGGTGGGAGCCACTGGAGGCAGGAGCTGAGGCAGTGGAGAAAGGCAGCCTCTGCTAGAACCCTTCAAGGCACAGGAGAGGCAAACAGAGTGAATGCCATGCCTCCCTGCCACTCCCACCACCCAAAATCTCTCCAATGCTCTCTTGGGTCAACTACACCAGAAGCCAGAGGGCAAGAGAGTCTGGTGTTTTGGTCCCTAGAGCACAATCTCTCTGTGCACCCAACAAGACAGATAGGTGCAGAGTGTGTAGAGAAGAAGGGCAAGTAGAAGCACCAGCATGTCTGGTGTCATTGGTTAGAACCATTTAGACTGAAAGCACTTGACTTTGTGTTGCTTAACCAAGAAGGAGAACATGAGCTCATAGACAAGGCCCCAGTTAAGACAGATTGTTTCAGATGCTCACCAAAATCCTTGGAAAACCTGGTATACCAATCCTTGACCTGGGGACCGGGAGGAGGCCCTGAAGCAGTGACTGGCCAAGGGCAGAGCCAATACAGGAAAGAGGGGGCCTTGTCTGTAAAGAATGTGAAAACAATAATCAAACCAACTCACAGTCTGCTTTTTGTTACCACCGTGTGCTGGCAAAGCTACACATTGTCAGCAATGAAAACATGCCAACAAGAAAAAATCTTTTGTTCCTCAAGCTCTAAGCAATTACTGTAGCAACTCTGTTTTAGTAATATGTGTATGCTTCAAATTAGCACACGTCACTCCATATTCTTTTGCAAACAGTATATCAGAGACCTCCATGATTTATTTGGCCCTTGCCACACCTGAAACCAGTACCACACACAAGTTTCAAAGTAACTTTCTAAGACTTTGGAATTGAGCTTACTTCAGATATAGGTCATGTCTCCAGAATCTCCCTGAGATACTAAGTACTCCAGAATTTACAGGGTGGCTTTAAAATAAACCATGAGAGCTCAGAGACTGCATAAATAACAGCACTTGAAATATTTTAAGTCTGTTCATCTATATGAAAACCTTGAATATAAGTGATTATTGTATGACTATAGCAGAAAAAAATTTGTAAAGGGAAGGAGGTATTAAAAATGAATCAGCTTCATGTGTCAAATACACCTGGCTCCTGCACTTCCCTGTTCCAGGTAGAATACCCACACCCCACACCCCACACCCCACAAAATGCTGTAGGAGAAGGTGCCATCTCTTCCTCAGGAAATGAGTTCCTGAGATGGCAAGGGAAATTCTCCCAGAGCTCTGAACTGACTTCCCTGGGGTCTCCTATCCTGCACTTCCACCTTAGGCTGAGCCATCATCTATCACATGCAAGAGTCATGGTTCACCGGCAGGACCTAAGCTGCTCAGGACCCACACTCAGGATGGGAGAGGCCCCACCTGCTGCCTTCACAGACTAGGAGGGTACTCAAAAGAAGGAGGAAGAGTTAGTGAGCTTCTGGGGCAGAACACCAGTGTTGTTGTAGTCATGAGATACCAGTGCTTCAAAAATCATTCTAAGTCTTTACCTGATTTCCTGTTTGATACTTGCATACTTTTTTTTTTTTTTTTAATGGCATGTAGGTTCCAACCTGAGTTTAGATTTGGTGTTGTAGCATAAGTAGCAAGGATATCTCTCTACTTATGCCTGAAACCCAGCCTAATTGTGGCTCCCAGACCCCAGGTTGCACAGCACACATCAGGAACCTGGAGACAGCCAAGGCAGTTTACAGAAGGTGGACTTTTCACCCAAGGCAGGCCTGTGCCAGTAATGTTGTCAGCAATGTTGGGAGCTTGTATCAGGCAGAGCTTCATTATATCACAGGCATTTTCATTATTTTGGTGAAGTGGAGGTGAAACATAAGGGGCCAAAAGGACTGTACTAGATCCCCTGTGAAATGTTCCCAGGAGCTCCCAGTGACAGGGAGTTGGGACTTTGGGAGGGAGGTGTCTGGACACTATGCCGCCTCTGGAGGCACAAGTTCATGAAACTGAATCTTCTCTGTTGATGGGATCTCATTAATATTCCCACACTCATGAGACATTTGAGGAACTCAGGTTACAGAATATATATAAATGCACACACATACATACAGAAGGAATAGGAAAAGGTATGATTTAATCTGGGTGACTGTAGGACAGAAAGACTCCATCTTTAATCTCCGGGAGCAGATGAACTTTTCTTGGTTCAAATGTTAATGAGACACAATACTGCCAATTGATGGCAATGTAGTCATGAAGCAAGTACTAATGAAATGATTAAATCTGTTTGACTCTAAAACAGAAGAAAAAAAGAGGTGAAGTTTGGGTAACTTTTCAGAGTTAATGAAAATATTTAAACTAAGTGCCTTTTTAAAAGTAGGCAGTTTATTGAATATTTCTTCCTTCTAATCTGGCACATCACTTTATTATCAAAATGATCTATCATTTTGCCAAGGAAACAACTTTGTGCACAAGTATCAGTTAAGAATGGAATGCCAGATTAACAGTGACCTCGGTAAGCAGGTTTAGATATGCAGAATTCAGTGGCCAATGGCCCTGGTTCAGCAGCTTGGGTACTGTCTCCCTAACTTCTTTGACTTTTCCTAACAATTTGCTTCAGGATCACAAGATGACTGCTGCACCTCCAGCTATCAAAGTCCAAGTGCTGAATAAAATGAATGTTGAAGGATAAAGGGCTTTCTTTTCTTAGGGCTTCTACTGTTTATCAGGGAAGATGGTTTCCCCCAGAGATGTACTCCTACATGTCACTGTCCCAGAACTATGAGGGAAACTAAAAAAAAAAAAAAATCAAGTATTTATCCTTTTGAATTCTATATGTTTTCTTTTCTGAATTGTAAAAAATAAAAGACAAAACGAACAAAAGGCAAATTCACTCATTTCTCTTCTCCTGTCCTCATTTTTTCATACTTCGATAATTGACTTAATAGGTTCATTGGCAAATATCATAATATTTCAAGCAATGAGATGACCCAATAAGTTTTATGTACAGACCTCTGAGGCTTTGAGACATGGGTAGCTAAGTTGGAAACAACAAAGCCCAGGGCTCAGGATGAAAGTTGATCCCTGATAGTCTGTGAGATGTACCAGAACTAGTGCTGCTATCGGATGTCAGATTTGGGATTTTGGAGGTATTTGGGGGGTTCTGGGTTCTAATTTCATGATGAACTACTAACTGGATCACACACTTGCTTTTCAGTCCTATTAATGAAGAACAATAGCCCTTCCTTTTCCCATCAGAATACTGGGAGGTTCAAATAAAATATTCCAAAATGACTGTGAAAAGCTGAAAACATTATAGGATTGCAAAGTCATATCATATCCTCCATCTTAAAATTAGTCCTAAAATAGCTCTGGCTGGTGTAGCTCAGTGGATTGAGCACAAGCCTGTGAAGCAAAGGGTTGCTGGTTAGATTCCTAGTCAGGGCACATGCCTGGGTTGCAGGCCAGGTCCTCAGTAGGAGACACATGAGAGGCAACCACACATTGATATTTCTGTCCCACTTTCTCCTTCCCTTCCCCATCTCTAAAAATAAATAAACAAAATATTTTTAAAAAATTAGTCCTAAAATAGAAGTAAGAAAAAAAAAAAGCACCTGTGGTCATGTTTAGCTTACTGTCTCTCCTAGGGGCCTTTCTCAATTCATCCCTGTTTCTTTTAAATAACAGACTTCAAATCCTCACCTTTATCTTCAAATGCATTTGTCACTTCCTAGACACAGCCCCAAGTATCTTTGCTTCCTTTTCTACACATCTCCTTTAGTCCTCTCTTCTTCCCAGCCAGCCACCTAAATTCACCCCAGGAGAATTTACCCTGAAGATGTATGGTTGTTTTCATAAACAAAACCACCAACTCTACATGCCTAGAAACAGCTGATACTTTTAGTACTGAGTTACACCACCTTTCATGTCTGAACAGGTTTAGTGGTATAGAATCATGTTCAGTGCTGCCAGAAATACACTTAAATACAGCAAGATAACCACTCTACTATCAGAATATCACGAATATTAGGTGAGATAAATATACTGTCAAGTGTAATGACATCCTTCTCCCAGCTCTCTCATAAAGAAGTATTGAGAACATGTAATTGCCCTCAAAAGATATCTATTTTATGATAATCATTACTTAAATATTACACACCAGAGATTTGCACTATTAAAGAGACAAAATTATTCATGAAATATTAGCTGTTTTACTTAAGTTCTTTGGACCTAACTCATAAAAATTAATTCATGGTTTATAAGAATGAGTTCTGTTCCTTAACGGAAAACTTCCGTAATTCATTACATTCTTTAATCTCATCATCCCTGATCATGTACACTTCAAGTCTAGTCCTTCACAAGGAAAAGAAGACTAACTTTCAGCAAGCTGAAGAAATATCAGTGTTTTTCTCGAGGACTTACATCTAAAAAGATTAAAAAGAAATTTACCAAATATGGAGAACATGAGGTGAAACAAAAGTTGGCCTAGGTATATCTGCTTTTCAAATATGTTTATGACTATTTGGAAATAAACCTATGTTTTAAAAAATGTTACTTTTCAAGGCATTTCTCTGAGAATATGGATCCTTTCTGAGGAGAGAAGCATGATTTATAAATTCTCATGGTTCATCCCAGATTTCCTATGATCATTTCTTCATTGGGTCTTCAGTAGTCCTAAGACATTATCAAAAAAGAGCTTTGGGCCCTTTGGAGAGACTGTGGACCTGTGCATTCCAGTCGGCTCCACACAGTGTCTTCCCGGAAGTGATATTATAAAATAGAACTTATTTCCATAATCATGATTAAGTGATTGTTTCATGTATTTTTTGATTACTCAATGTATTGATTTACATCTGTCTCCATCTCTGGGCTATAATACCCATGAGGGCAGGAGCCTTTTTCTGTCTTATTGGCCTCTTTCTACATTCTTTTTGCTACATGATAAAATTTCCATCAATATGTCTAAATGAAAAACTAGCATATTTTACTAAACTTACTCTTGTCCAACCAGGCTAAGTAATATTAACTCAAACCACATACATTTATTGATTTTCTACTTATAAAAGGCTTACAAAATGAGGAAAATAATCTCTTATATTTGTATTGTCTTTTAAAGTATATGATTATCTAACCACTATGATGGACACCACAAACTAATACAAAATAATATTGAATGTAAACTGAAATTGAAAAACATTTAAATAAAATAATTACTAACTTTATCAGGGGTTTACACTCACATTAATCCTATGAGGAATTACAGTAGATTTTTCCCCTATATTTATAAATACAGATACTGAGGTTCCAGGAAATAACTTACCACAGGATCTGACCGCCTGAGTGTAAGCAAAGGGAGGTTATTCCCTCACATAACACCAAGTCTAGAGGCAGCCCCAGGTTGGCCCAGCTGCTCGCCAGTGAGTCAGGCACTTTCCTTTCTCATCCTCACAGGGAAGCTCTTGTCCTCAGGGGTAAAGATGACTGTCCCACTTTCAGGAATCAGGATATGTTCCCAACAAAAAGGTAGAGGACAAATGGCTCTTGCTAGCTGATTCTGTCACTTTAATTAGTATAACAAAAACTTTTTTGATAATTTTACTAAAAACTTCCACATATATTTCATTGGCCAAAACTAGATCATATTGGTTACCTCCAGCTAAACAGTGTGGATTTATAATCACATTAGCCACTTGAACCAAAGTGTGGTTTTCTTCCAAAGGAAGAAAAGTAGGATAAGCTATTGGCTAAGCATCTAATAGCAACTTCCATACATGGAAAAGTGATTGAGTTTCTTTAGCACAGAACTTCTCAAATTTACTTTGTGAACTTACCATGGGAAACTGAGGGTGAGTGTGTGGGGGGGTCGAATTACATTCCCCCTTCCAAATTTATATATTGTGTCCCAACTTCCAGTACCTCAGAATGTGACCTGTTTTAGAAATTGTTACTGCAGATATTATTCATTAAGATGAGATCATTAGCATGGGCCATAACCTAATGTGACTGATGTCCTTATAAAAAGGGTAACTTGAATGCAGATGTACACACAGGGAGAATGCCATGGCAATATGAAGATGGCCATCTCCAAGCCAAGTAGAAAGGTCTGGAACAGATTCTTCCCTCACAACTCAGTGGAACTGATACTACCCACACCATGAGTTTAGGTTTCCAGCCTCCAGAACAGTTGTTCAAGTCAGCTAGTTTCTGATATTCGGTTCTTTGAAATGTGATAATTCAGATTTGGCCATAAAGCATCCATCTTTTTATCTTTTTATTTTTTATAGTAGTTTTTTTTTCTGATTAGAAGGGCCATATATTTTGTTGTAAACAAAAAATAAACAATTTTAACAGAGAGTTAAAGTATCCCTTAATCCCAACCCTATACCTTCCTCTCCCCTCCAAGATAAACACTACGACAAGACTGTGGACACTTTTTCCAAAATTGTTTGGCAGATACAGCATGAAAATGGGATCTTTATTGTTTTCAATGGAAATGGGATCTTTATTGTTTCATCATAAGTCATTTTCATATCAGCATAGCAAACTTTGTATCTTTTATCAATAACTATATAGTATACCAATATACACATGTACTTTTTGTGCAATATAGATATTTGGGTTGATTCTAACTTTTTATTACTACAAACAATTTCTGCAACTTATATATTCTTGTTTATGAAGTTATTCAAGAGTTTCTATAGGATCATTACTAGAATTGTAATAGCCAGAATAGTTCAGTTAATAACATTTTAAATTATAATAAGTATTGCCAAATGATTCTACAAAAGTTTTATACTAATTTGTATATCCATCAATAATATGAGAGTAACTGTTCCCTCAAACACCTAGTAGAGAATAATCTAATTTAAATATTAATGTTTGTCTTTCCAACTCAAAATATTTCTTTTGAATGGATGTTAGATTTCCTGAGGTTTAGCATACTTTATATTGGATATTTTTATTTTTATTCTATGAAATACCTGCTCATATCATTTGTCCATTTTTCTTTGCAATGTTTCATTTCAGACATTTAAAACTTCTTTGTATGCCATAAATAGTAATTATTCCCTGTGATGTTTCAATATTTGTTTCCAGGTCTTCTTTTATATTTTGACTTTGTGGTAGTTTATTGACATGAAATTTTAGTTTTCCACTGAGTCAAATTAATCAATTTTTGTGCTTTCAAGGTTTGCTATCATACATAAAATATCTTCTTTACTCAGTTATGTTTCCAAGAGCAACTGCAAGCACCCATTTTAGTGGTTTGTGCCATCTAGTTATGAGCTCTTCTGTCCTCTGATGTGGGTACAACTGTTTTCAGGACCTGGATCACATAATAAGCAAATTAAATTGATGAGCTTACTGTTGTTGTTCAGAATGCCGGTTTGAATGTTATTTGTACCACAGAGGCTTCCAGCTTCCCCCAGGAATTCCTAGACTGGACCCTGGCTCAGTATAAGGCCAGGATAACAGAGTGAATATTTTTCCAATTAAACTGAGGTAACCATTAGACATAATATCAATGGGCCAAGTAAACAAAAACTTGTTCCCAAAGGAAGGCATACCTGTTTCCCTAGTACACTATATCAAGTATAATCTTTACCTCTGCTCTAGAAAGCCCACTCAGTAGATCTTTTTACTGATTGGAGACCATTTCAACGCTGAGTATAGAATTTCATAGCCTCTGAAACAATACATGAAAATAAATAAAAAAAACAAAACTCAGTTTACATATGGCTATATGATGTGTGTATGTTTACATGTGGATTTGTGTGTTTGTGTATTAGCCCTTCTCTAGTTTTCTATTTGAGCTTGTGTTTTTGCAAGGAGATCCTTGTTAAAGGCATCCTATTTCAAAGAACTAAATAATTTTAATGGGAATAGTTGAATTACTGACTACCATCATACAAAACTTCCTTATGCACCATCGTAGTAGAATTTCTCTTTGTTACTCCATAATAGCATAATCATATTCCAGCTTCTTGAAAATCAGCCACCATCTGCTTGTGTTCATGCATTGCAGTGGGAGTTGGATCTCAGTCATTATGGCTTTTGGAGAAGCCTGCAGAAAAGGGACTGAAAGTTCACAGGTCAAAGGGTCCAGATTTTAAACAGAGTTTAGCTTTTTCTTCCTGCTTCAGCACAGCGGGGGTGTATTTCCTGTAAGAGGCTTTTTTTTTTTTTTTTTTAAAGAACAGCCATAGTAAGGAGTCACTTCATAGAGAATTAGTAAGATCTCCCCAGGAAGTTTTAATTTAGTGAAAATGATTGGGTCCTGGATGGGTGGCTCACAGTACAAACTCTCCCCACCCCCCACCACTATACTTTAAGAAGAGACACAGTAGGACTCAAGAAAAAAAAATAATTTATGATGAGCATTTACCACATAAAAACACTTTGTAGTTGTTATTTTTAAAGTCCCAAGATTTCAAGAGGAAAGACTTGTTTTTCTTAGGAAAGATTAACAGTGAGATACTAGTATGGTGATGGCCAAAGAGAACATTCTAAGGGATTACACAGTCACTTCTCAGGGCTTAAGGAAGCAGGAGACATCCCTGGGTTTATTTGGAAAAGAGTGCTAAGAGCAAAGAAATTAAAGTTGTTTGAGGTAATATTAGAAAATTGTTTATTTAAAGGAAGGAAGCATTGCAAATGAGTGATATTATTATTTTGATCCTTAGGATGAAAATTTAGTAATCAGCAGTAAAGAAATATGAATAAAAGAAAAGGCAGTATACCTAATTATTTGAACATATTTAATTTGCAGCTTAAAACTAAAACTATTAGTGAATTGAATGGTGGTTCTACCTACTGATAAATTGCTATAAATACCAAACACATATTCCATTAGCCCTGACAAATCTGGGTTTGAATCTTGAATTAATTGGATTAATTTGATTTTATCCTTTAAGAATATCTATCAGAGTCTAGATATTAATTCTGTATACTTTTAAATGGTTTAATAGGTAATTAAAGAAAATGTTTATTAATCCTCTTAGACTAAATGTTTCTCCAGAAACAAACAGTGATAACAGATTGAAATCCATATACAGCATAATATCCTAATATCTTTCAAATGGTAGATGACAACCTTGAAACATGGGGGAGAAAATACTTTTTTTTTCTATAACTGTTAGGGCTTGTTATATTTAAGATGTTTTTATTTACGAAGGTCTTTTGCATGTTAGCCAGTAGTCTGAATTCTGAGGTATCAGTGTCAATGACACTTTAAATGTCTTTGGCCAGACAAGTAAATGAACTGGTCAGTAGAATATCAGTGAGTAAATAACAAGGGTCTATGGTCTTCACCTTAAAAGCATAGGACTTTGTGGCCCTAGAAGAGAGTGTGTGTGAGAGCTGTCGCTCAGAGATCTCTTCTTCACTCTTCCAAACCTTGTAGCTTATGGTCTGCTGAGGGGCTACCTTCACACTTAAGTCCCTCAGGCCCCTCCCAGACTGTCGAGGAACAATAAGTAACATGGACAGCAATTTCTGATAGAGGGGACAACACTCTCAGATGCCTAAGGTACACATCCACGCTATCAGGACAGTGGCTCTCTCTGTATAGCTGCACCACAACCATGCACACCCTGCACCCGTCTCCACGTGGAGAATTAGTGTTCACAACCCAGTTTTAGCAGAAGAGAACCTGGGTATTTCCTCAAGCCATCAGTTGATAATGAACTAGATTTAGATGCAAAAATAACTACAAAGAAAGAGTTTTGGCTCATAGGAAAATGATTAGGATGGCAGAAGCTCTGCTAAGACGGACTTTGAAAGGAACTAGCTGAGGCAGAGTAGCTCTCTAGAGGCAGCTGAAGATTTGCCTTTCCTTGGACTTAGAGAAAAGGAGACCCAGCCAGTCTGTCAGAGCACCTCAGAAAGCTAATGGCTCAGGCCACTTTTTGTTTCTTATCCAATGCCTGTAATACAGTCTTTCAGTTATCAGTTATGGCTTTTTTCAGGTAAAACTTCCAAAAATGACCATTGCATATAAATAAAATATCAGGGCTGGTTAATAACAACCACACACTTCTGGTAACTCATAAAATAATACAAACACTAAGCAAATAGCAATTTCAGACCTGGCTGGTGTGGCTCAGTGCACTGAGCACCGGCCTGCAAACCAAAGAGTCTGGTTTGATTCCCAGACTACAGCACATGCCTGGGTTGTGGGCCAGGTCCCCAGTAGGGGGGGTGTGAGACACAACCACACATTGATGTTTCTCTCCCTCTTTCTCCCTCCCTTGCCCTCTTTAAACATAAATAAATAAAACCTTTAAAATTTTTTTAAAAAACGAAAACAGCGATTTCACTTAAAAAAATGGAAACATCTTCCTCACCTACTTCTACTCATGATGTCAGAAACACTCTAATACCAAAAGGTTGGAAATCAATTTGCCTCTTAATAATTGTCGTGCATAATTGTAAAGGGCCAATAAGTATGTTCGAACAAAGATGATAAAACAACAAATACCTTAGTTCTTCTTACGATAAAAATATAGTACTTCTTATTGTGATTATAACTGTGCTAACATATGGTTTTATTAAGATATTTTGCAGCTAAATTTGGTAGTTTAATATGTTAAATGTGTATCTTTTTCAGAGTATATATTAATTGAATCAGTAAAAAATATTTTGCAGCACAATCCTAGCTAAGTAAATGATAGAATAATATGAGGCCACAACAACATAAATACCATGAAAAACCACAAACTCCAACCAGTTTCTCAAACACAACTCCTGCCATGAAAGGACAGCCATGTTAGTCTGAAGACTATGTTGGGCTGTGAGCAATAAAAGTCATGAGCATGCCAGGAAACCAATGAATACATTCTAGATTACTCTTCTTGGTCATCCCTGATTCACTCTTTCAGATGCTTCCCTGTTGTCCTGAGACCTCAAATCATAGCCTCTAGTTATTATCCCCTTTTCCTGAGTCAAAAGTAAATCAAGATCTCAGTGTATACCTGTGACACCCCACTGACAAAAAAATGATAGGCTCATTTGTTCCTCCCCATATGTCATTAAGAGCAATCACAGGCATTTAAATATGCAGGGCAGGGATGGGGTGGTGGGTGGACATATATATCCTGTCCAATGGGCCTGGAGAAAAAAAAAAGTTGCTTTTGATATTATTTGTACCAGCATCAACAAGGCTATCTTTTTGTGGATTTCAGTACTAGAAAGTCACACAGTGGCACCCTCACCTACCCTTGGGGTATCTTCTTCACTAGTCTCACTATTTTTGAGGTGTTTTATCTCTTGACAATACCAAATCAATAAACCTAATTTGCAGCAACATACTACATTACAGCATTTTATATCACACTTCCAAGAACCAGCAGTCTAAAATCTTGACAACCTAAGCCATGTACCAACTTCTGACATTTAGATTTTTTCCAGTAAAAATGTGATAAAGTTTTTTTAAAAAAATATACAATATAGTATTTGCTTTCCCTGCTTCTATCGACAGTATCACTATTCAATGCCATCACTTAGGCTTTTAAACTTTACAACTATTAGCTTTACTTTTATAGCTATTATCTCCTCTACAATATGCTCAATATCTTATCAGGCACAAAGTCCTATGAGTTCTTCAGAATGTCATCTGCTTTTGTCCCTGTCACTCCTTGCCTGGATTATCAGAGTTGTTTTCTAGTTCATCTCACCTCTTCTGCCTTCAATTCATTCTACCCAAACAACACTTGATTAGTCTTCAAGAAATCTTAACTTTTTACTTCACTTGCCTTTTAAAAAGTTTTTAATGACTCAAACTGGCATTCACATCCCTCCAGTCTCCCAAGTGTTCTCCAACCCAGCTTTCCAAGTGTTTCTCTCACTTCTCTACAAAGTAATGAGAGATAAGACATCTCATACGCCCTAAAACCACGACAGTAATGCCTCATCCCACGCCTTTGTTCACATGCTTCTCTTCACCAAGAATATATTTCCCAGTCTTCCCTGTAGGTGTACAATGCAGTGTGGCAATGTTTTATTGAGTTGTGCACTTGAAATCTGTATGGTTTTGCAAACCAATGCCACCCCAATAAAGTCAATTTAAAAAATAAAAACACACACAAAATCATTGTACTTGACCTTTAAGGTTCAGCTCAAATCCAACCTCCTTCATAAAATTTCCAAATATTCCTGCCTCACAGAGATTTCTCCCTTGAATTCTCCTGTTCACCTTCTCTCCAGACATAATCTGTTCATTTAATTGTGTCCTTTCTAGCCTTATTTATTTATATGCATATATAAACATATACATATATATATATATACATCCATATACATATATACATACATATATTTTCCTTATGTAATTGCTATTATAAATGAATATTAAGTGACTTGCTTTGTGACATACTACCAATATATATTAGAGATCTATCCCTATGATACCTATGGGGTACTGGGTGGCTATCTATTTTTAGATGTCTTTATTTTTCAAAATTTCTAAGATAATTATGTATAAACTTTGTAATGATGTGAAAAAGTATTATTTTCAGGCCACAAAAACAAGCAGACAAAAATATGTTAACATGAGGTAACATAACCTCACCTTTCTATCTAATTAGGAAAAAATAAAGAATTCCAATAGTGAAAAAATGCATGAAGAGAGAATACAAAATTATATCATCTTTAAAACTTAAAAGTTTTTGTAAAATAAGTCATAATAGCTTGTCCACAGCAATATTTATATTTTTGTTCAATATACAATTAAGCACCTACCAGGCAGTAGGATTGTGGAGTACAAGCACATAAATGAATTAGCCCTAATCTCTGCTCCAGGGTGACAGTTTACAGAAGTATGCAGTAATTACCTTAGGTATATTTGTGTTTCTTTCCTCAAAGATCTCATTGCAAAGAAAAGATAGCTTTGAAAGAAAGTCTTTTGACAACAGGGTTAACCTGTCAGCCACAGGGTTACAGATAAGAGTCTATTATTTTACAACATATAAATTCACTATCTAGAAAACTGATACCTTAGCTTAAAGTGTTTTTGACTTTTTAAAATATCTTCATAACTGTTACTTCATGTTACAATCACACAACCCTTGTTGGCAGGTAAGGTATCTGCATTTTGTGGATAGAAAGACAGACATGAGGTGGTCTGGTGACTTGCCTTAACTCACTGAGCTAGCACGGCAACAATGGAAATCTCCTGGCTTCTAATCTTATGTCTTCTCCCTGCACCAAACTAATTAATGTAACTTCATGTTGATGAGAAAGATTCAGTTATAGTCGCAGAACAAATTTTAGCATCAGAAATAAGTTATAAAATAAGCTGCATGGTGAGGGCTGGGGTACAGTGAACTCTGTTTTATGGCCAAGATGACGTGGCACACTGAGTGTGCTAGTCTCTTTCTCTTGATGATTCCCAGTGATGAACCAGAAAAGAGATTTGTTTAAGCACATTCCACTTGATGAGCACAAATAAATTTATTCAATTGCCTATACTATATTCTAGAACTACTCAAGCAACACCACCATCACAAAAATAGAATAACCCAAGCTAGAAACAAACCTGTACGTTCAGGCACATGCAATGTTTCAAAAAATGCTGATTTTAATATCTGATCAAATACTGAGAATGAGTGGGGGTCGGAGATATACACACAGATAGGACCATCTGTTACTTATTCAATCCATTCTTAGACAAGAATATATTACTTTTCAGAGGAAAAATATTGTTCTTTCCAGAGGAATAGGAATGTGATATAAACAATGAGATGAGATAAAGCTGTTTATATCAAAGGGTGAATCAGATTATAACACTGAAAAATAGTACACATTTCCTGTTATTGCTGCTATAAGTACAACAATATTTGAGAGACAAATTACCATGTTACTATTCTTGAAAACCCCAGGCTCTTCTATAAGTAATGACATCTTGGTAGACATGAAACAAACCAAGTACAGACATTATCTCCATCTACATAATTTAAGGGAGGAAAAAAATCAATTGCTTCTCCTTCAAAAATGAGTATGCTTCTTCCTTTAAAACTTAAGGAATTTAGAAAAGCTTAAATTTAAAACAAACAAAAGTCACAAACTGGGGAGGGAAGCCATAAAGACAAATATGCTCCCAGTGGGACTGAATGTAAAGCTCTGGCTCTAGAGGTAACACTCTGGGTCATGCACAGCAGGCAGGTGCCTAGATCTGAAGGACCCGCAGCAGCGCACAAGCCCCGAGGGGCCTCTGCAACCACAGCCTCAATGAGACTCATGACAGCAAAGACTGGCATCCTCACCTGTGACAGCTGGCAAAGCACATTTCCAATGTTGACTACACACTGACACACGTGTAGCTGGCAAGCCTGGGTGCCCATGGAAACAACACTGGGTCTCAACATGGACAGACATTGTCTTCAGCAAAAGCTCAAGAAGCATAAGAACCATCCCACCCCACTCTCTTATTTAGTAGCTCACCTAATCTCACCTCTTAGCAACTCCCTAATTTGCCAAAGGATAGGAGCAATTGTAGCCACAAGCTTGCAATGTCTGTTGCTTCCTAAAGCCCAGCGAGAAAAATGGCTTTGGAGCCCCCTCCTCTCTTGTTGGCAATTGGGAGAATATCTGTGTCTCAAACACGAAATGATCAACAAGCTGCCAAAGTCATTTTGAACAATAGCCTAACAAAGAAACAAGCTGGTAACCAACTGTCTAGGTTCATCCTATGCTCAGGAGTTTCCCAGAACACAGGACTTGTAGTGTAACCACAAAGAAAGTCCTAGAAAACCAGGACAATTAGTCACCCTATGAACATCATCAAGGTCCTGAAATCAGCTCCTCTGGGTCCTGCCTTCAAGAGTTTCTCTTGACAGATCCCTTCTGCCATAAGAGAAGAGAGGCTGCTCCAGGAACCCCAAAAGTCCCCCTCAGAGCTCTGCAATCACCATGATCTTGGTATAGCTTTTGTCTGCGAATGGTTTATATCTCCCTGGTAAGTGGTAAGTGGTTTGGATGGTTAATGTTGCTTTGAGGAAATCCTTAAAGAAGAAAAGTCCACCCATGTGGTATGGAGAGGAAGGAATAGGTCCAGAGCAGTGGCTCTCAAAAGGGCAGTTTTGCCCCCAAAAGACATTTGGCAATATCTGGAGACAATTTTGGTTGTTATGGTGGAAAAGACAGTGCTTATGGCATCTCATGGATGGAAGCCAGGGGTGCTACTAAGTATTCTATAATCTTCAGGACAGCCCCCACCACAAAGAATTATCCACCCAGAATGTTAGTAGTATCAAGAGTGAGAGACCCTAGATGATACTGCTGAAGGCCTGATCACCAAAGAGTTAGGAAAAGTTGGCTCAAAGGCTCAGAGGCTCATCTGTTTGACTACAGCCTCCCCAAGGGCCTCTAGGCTGACATACATCTGACATTCCCATGCAGGAAGGTGTGCCTGGGTTTGGACACAATGAATGATGTGGGTGAAATTTGTCCTGGAGTCTTTCTTCTCCTTTCTTCATTCATTTTCCTTCCCAGAATGCCTGACCTTGAGCTATAACCTCCTTACTCCCAGTAGCCCATAACTGGTCCTATGAACAGACAGCAGAAGTCCTCCCCTTTCCAGGGGAGCTGCATTTTGAAGGGATATATGAAGAACAGGAAGGCCTAAACTCAGCACGGAATGGGACTCCAAGGGCAGTTATCCATTTCCAGCCCTAGAATACAATTCTGGGACTGTCTCGACTTAAACCTGGATCTCAACAGGGGAGGAACGTTTGATCAGAGATGCAGCCATCCACCCTTTAAGAACCAACAAAAGGCACATATGGGTTCACAAAGGAGACAAAACCCTGACATTTGCCTTTCTTTATTGAGGAGTCATGTGAGCGCCATCAGGTAAAAATGTAATTGATTGCAGCCTGGAATGAAGAAGAGGGTAGGGACACATTTGAGAGGACCCAGAGACTTTTTTCCTAGTGGCAGGGCCACACTGCACACCAATGCTTTCCAGTTTAAGACAGGAAGTGGGTGATGGTGTATCTTGTTGAACCTATGAGGATAATTGAGAGATAATTAAAAATATAATGACCCAAATTGGGACAGAGGAAACACATCAGTATTAACCTCCTTGCTCAGAAAGAAGGTGCCTTGAGAGTTTGTGGTCAGGTTTACTACTTATTTAAAAGATTCCACCTCCAACATTTGTTCCCTGACCTACTGGGAAATCAACTTCTTATTGACTCAGAGGGATGAGTGCCAAGTCCTGATTCAACTTATGCCACTTCCTGCAGATATTCTACAGATCTGCTAGAAATTCACTTAAACTGACAGGCTCTGGTTCAAATTTTTAAAATAGTTGGCCAATTTTGCAACCCCCCCCAAATATACAAATTATTGAATGTGCACATTTCCACAAAAGATCATAGAATGAAATGATGGAAGTGTGATTTGCACTTGATTAGTTTAGTGGATTTAAAACTTTATAACATAAAGGTTTGCCTTCTTAGAATAGTTCTTACAATTTTTATATCAGGACTTGTTACAGGGACATATTACAGAGAGGAGTAGAGAAATAAATACCTGTCTTCATTCCTCTCCTACTACTCCAATTGGCCGGTCTCCCTTGCTATGTCTTTGAACTGTTTCCAGTGAGAATACCAGAGATACTAAGAGGGCATTAGCAAGCTCCACAGTCTCCCTGTGAATCCCACTAGTCCCAGAGTGCTTTCCTCTCCCTGTTAAGAATCATCACTGGAGGAGGCCATGAGGAACATGCTGTGGTCTCTGGGGCAGTAGGTGAGAAGGTTAAGACCACTGTGTCCAGGTATCAATCCCATAATTTGTTTATATCATATACCTCTCCTCTGACCCTTCAGCTGCTCACATCTCTTCTCCCTTCCCCAGAGTCTCATTATATCCCCTTCTTTTTCTACCCATCCTGAGACATGGCACAGCATGGTGGGAAAATGTACACAGAAAACAAACACACATTTCCAAATCTCCCAGACTTGGGTTTGAATGATCAGCCTGACCACATACTAATTGTGTAAACTTGAACAAATTTTAACCTCTGAGTCCATACCTATAAAAAGGAGACAATAATACTAGATGTTTCCTACATTTATTATTAGGATTAAATGAAATACTAAGTCTTCAAAGATTGGTGTTTGGTTGGTGGTTATTAAATATTTGTCTCCTTTTGGTATCTATCTATCTATCATCTATCTATCTATCTTTCTCTTCCCCTTTCCTGATTGAAATGAGAGCAGAGAAAAAGTAAAAATAACAAACAAGATAGGGAAGGAAGAATCACAGAATTTTAGACCTGGAAAGAAATGAAAAGCTTATTCAATCCAGTCTCCTCATATTATAGATGAGGGCATTGAGGCTCAGAGAAGTAAAACAACTTGCTTGAGACCACACAGCAAGTGCATGGGGGGAATTCATAACCCAAGACAACTTTCTCAAGCTTCCTCTGACCACACCACACTACAGAAAAACCAAAGAGAAGGGGAGAGAGGAGATACGCATTTGCTATTTTTACATTATGTCTGATCCATATTTCATTTAGAAAATGTTTCTCTATAACTTTGTTAAAGTCTAAATTATTTTTAATGAAATTCTTCAAAACTGAGATTACTAATGGATTCCTGCAATAAGTTCAATTTTTTTAAATAGTTGACCGATTGTGCACCACCCTCCAAATATCAAAGTGTTGAATGTGCACATTTCCTATTTGGAAAACCAAAACGTCTGTTCATCCTCTGGTTTGATTTTGCCCATCAAGTGAATCTAGGTCAATGCCGTCTTCGCCACCTTCCAGGCTCCCAAACTTTCTGCCCTACCCACAACATTGAAGCTAGTTTATTGGGGCCTTTCTCTGTGTGATTAAATAATGAAATTTGATAAGACAATTCATGCTAGCATAAGGGCTGAAATGGAAGGTACCCAACTCACTCCTCACAATTCTGTTGTTTTGGGTAAAAATGGGTAACTCAGCAATGACTTTCTGCAGAATGTCCCACTTCTATTTCTCAGGGAGAGGCTTCCTCCATAGGAGAGGAGTGAGTGTGCTTGAGTATTTGTGTGTGGGGGTATGAGAGGAGAGTGCCTTTCTTGTTCCCAGTAGCCCAGATAAGTGACTCCTCTGATTGCAACACCTGGGCCACTGTCTGTATTCTTTACTCCTGAGTCAGACCCTGTGGTCATAAAGTTGTTCTTCAAAAACTATTCTTAAAATAAATATGCATGACTGACTATGAGATAAAGTCAATGTTACAGTTGATGGGCCTTATCTATTCAACATGTCAGTTCAGTGCTAAAGAGAAAGATTTTTGCCATCAATTTCCAGGCTAATAAAAAAGGAAAGAATTTAGAGTATTATGTGTGGCTTGGTGAGGTCTCGAAAACTCTACCTTTCCACTCTTTGTCAGCTCTCCAAAACCTACTTGTCCAAATTCTAAAATTAAAAAGGATAGACTTCATTGTGCATTCTACCTCCCTTCAGATAGCCTGAAATATCAAAGACCCATATTGGTTAAACATACCTCCCCATCCTTAAACATACAGTTTTGAAAATTATTTCTAAATGAATTATGCAAAGATAGGATAATTTATTACTATAAATTATTAAACAAGCCAGTCAAAATATGCATTCATTTATTCATTCTTTATTCAGTCATTCAAAACATAAGGATATAATGGATTGTCTGTGGATTCTGGAATCAAAAAGACCACAGTTAGAATCTTAGCTCCACCACTTCCCTGTTTAAATATTCTGGGAAAGGTATTTAACCATCTGAGTCTCAGTATCATCTCTTGTAGAAATTAGAAAAATAATACCAACATCATAGGTGTGCTGTAAACATTAAACAAGATAAACATGTGAAGTGCCCAGCACAAAACAGCCACTCAATGGAGGTGCCTTGCCACAGAATTCCAACACAATAGTATCAGTCAGCAATTTGCATCAGATAAAGGTCTAGCCCATAAATTGGGTCTAATGTTGATATCTGATGTATAAAAATCTTTGTTGCTCTTGCACATGGCTGTCCTTCTAATTTTTGCTTTGCCATATCCAAATTTGTGGCAGTTTCTTGAGTCCCAGGCTTGGGGCTATTTCTGATTTCTCACCTCATCTCTGACAGACTAACCATTTCTAGCCAAACCACTTTATCTGCTGCCCCTAAGCCCAAGCAGAGATGTCGACCAGGCTGGAACCACCCTCCATACTCAGCACAATTAGCCATGTAAGTCAAAGTTCACAGGGAAAGGAGTTGCTCTTGCCTGCAAAGGGCATGTGGCAGCAGCTGGACCAGGCAGTACAGTATCCCAGGGGATATTTTATTCTGTGGAAATTGAGAATGAATTTATAAGATTATTTACTTCCAACTTCCTGATTATCAAGACAGAATAAGGCCCAGAAAAGTTAGAGTTACATAGTTAGTTATGGCTAGATTCCATCTTCCTCCATTACTCAGATATAAATAGCTGCTTGACATACCCCCAAAACACCCCCACACTTCAAAAGATTAAGTGCTTGTGTAGACAAAATCACATATTCCACTACAACAACTTAATGATTTCCTGATGATGTACAATAGGTCCAGATTATAACTAAACAGAATTTTATATTTTGAAAACTGACACTGTTTGGGAGTCAATTGCAACTTCAGGAATTGGAGTCTAGTTAACACATGCTGGGCCAGAAGCCACAAGGTGATACCACACCTTTACATGCCCAGAAACTCCCAAAGTATATCTGTGTGGGGCTGTCTCCATGACCACATGGCCAGGAAGCATTCAAGTTTGCCTCACATTCATCTGCACCCTGAAATCCAATATCTTCTTCCATAAAAATGATACATGGGATATGGTTAAAAATAAGTTTAAGTAAAGCAAGAGAGTAGTGTATTACTCAGAGTTCTCCAGAAAAACAGAACCAATGGGACAAACGTCTATATATAAAGAGAGAGTTATTTTA
Organism: Carollia perspicillata; assembly: GCA_004027735.1. Classification (NCBI taxonomy): domain Eukaryota; kingdom Metazoa; phylum Chordata; class Mammalia; order Chiroptera; family Phyllostomidae; genus Carollia; species Carollia perspicillata. Next base: position 21,194 of record PVKM010001335.1, on the reverse strand, counting down.
AAGAATCAGCTGATATGATCAGGAGAGCTGGCCAGTCTACAGTCTACAAGGCATGCCAGTAGACTGGGAAGTCGGACAGGATTCTTAAGCCTGAAGAAAGCAAAATTCCTTTTCTCTGAGAAATTTCAATGTTGACTCTTCAGCTGATTAGATGGGTTTAAGATTAAGAGGATAACCTGCTTCACTTTAAGTCAATTGATTGTAAATGTTAATCACATGTAAAAATAGCTTCACAGCCACCTCCAGACCCGTGTTTGAGCAAACTAGGCACCACAGCCTAGCCAAGCAGACACATTAAGTTAACCATCGCAAACGGTGTCCCACCCTGCCCCAGTTTATTTCTACCTTCCCTGTAGGAGACTGTTCTGTGGGTGTGGGCCCAGCTCCCACGCAGAGATGCACAGGACCCACGCCCACAGATAGGTTCTCCTATGGGGAATCAAGCCTGCAATGTGCCTAGGCTACTTGAGTCTTGCTGTTTGCTAAAAACTCCCTCACCCTGATTTGAAGCAAACATTTACTGCAAAGTCACTTCCTAAAATCCATGCTAAACCTCCCAAGGAGGAGTGTAACCATTCAACTACTTTTCCCTTTTCATTTGCAAATATCCTCCTTCTGTGATGTGATTAGCAGCATTGGCTCCTTTGTTGTCTGTAAAATGTAACCACCTAAAGTGAACCTGTGCATAGTAAATGAGGACCATGATGTAATGTGCGGAGAAACCCAATAAAGGCCGGTCACAGCTTTTGCTCCCCTTGAGAGAAAAGGCCATGCTGTTCCTTTTCCTCCACCGGACTCAGTAGTCCATACGTATATCTCATTTCATCCATAATGACTTGGACACCGAGGGCCAGTGTCTGCATCACTTCCCCAAGAGCTTGGCCCTTTAAATGGATATTTCAGAAAAGCGTATTGGTTCTACTTGTTTCAAAAGCTCTGTTTGAAAGAAAGCACTGAACTTTCTTTATTCTTGTCATTTATTTAGTCTTGTCTCTGTGCCAGGGTCTATAATAAGCATTTTATGCACATGATCTTATGTAAGTACTTTCAGTATCCCTGAGGTGTTGAAACTGTTATTTATCACCCATTTTAGAGGTAAGACGATGGAAGTCCCAAGACAGTAAGATCCCTTCTGTTGAATAAATTTGGTGACAAGAAATTTTCAACCTGCTTGCAGGAAAACAAAACCATTTGGTTTGTTTTTATTGAGGACTTAGAGGAAGAAACAACCTCAGAAAAGTTTCAAAGGCATCCCTGGCACCAGGTATTATTTAAAGCACTAGTGGTCTAGAACCCTTGAGTGACAACAGAGGGGCCTCATCTGGGCCATGTTTTCTTCACCTTCCTGTGTAAATGAAATATTCCCACTCTAAATTATTTAATATTTTGTGTTTCCAATTAAGCTATAATGTGACAAGCCAGCTATTTTACAAGGCAATAAAAAAAATAATCATGCTCCCCAGTGAGTAAACTACAAGGCCAAAAGTTGAGTTGTTTTTATGAGAAAGAGAACCATATTCCTGCATTAAATATAGTGGGCTCATCCTGTTATTGCTGCTACAAGTAAAAACAGCTATAGAAAAGAACAAGATGAACTGGTTACCAGCCTTTTTGAAAGTGTTTGTATTTAGAATGACAATAGTGTCTGTGTTTGCATAAGGAGCAAAAATGATTGCTGGAAAGGGTGGAGGGACTGAAGTCCTATCCCCAGATTAGGACCTAAGGGATAGAGGGAGGTGTTGAGAGATTCAGGAGCAGAAAAGACTCTCCCTGCATATATGAATGGCAGAGAAATGCAATAGTAGATTAACTGACTTAAGGGCCCCATCTTCTTAACATGATGAATAAAACATAGATCAAATTCAAATTCACTCGTCTATGGAAAACTAAAATGATATTATGAGACCTGCCTTGTCATTATGGTGGTTTATGGGAAGCCAGGGTGGCTACATATGGCCACCAGACGGGATTTGGCCTTCCAAACAAAAACAAAGTACACCAAAAGCTAACCCATCAGGAAAGCCAGAATAACTTACCTGCTGAGTGACTCCAAGCATTTCAGCAGGAAGCAGCCTGGAGGTAGCTGGTGATAACTGATTCCAGGGTGAGAGAGGAAGGAGCTAGAGGAGTGTTATCAGATCTGTTTTTCTCTGTCCCTGGCACAGGCCCTGTGTGCCCTGTGAGATGTCTGTCTAGGAAGGTTGCAGGAAGTGGGAAGGAAGGAGCATGCAGAGGAAGCCCATGGCATTTTCACTGAACCAGGTCCACAACTCAGAAGGAAAATGCCCTCTTTCTGAACTTTGAAGGCAGCCTCTATAAGAATAGATCTTCTTCTCTGTCTTGTAGTATTCAGTCTGAGTCCCCTCTGGCTAAGAACAGTGTCTGGCCACAGAGGGTACTTCATGCCTTAGTCGCATACAAGGATGACTGAGTGACTGGTTGAAACTATGAAACTTTATTTTATTTTTTTTAATTTTTATTGTTGTTTAATTATAGTTGTCCCCAAATTTCCCCATTACTCTCCCTTACCCTACCCACTCTCACCTCCCACATTCAATCCTTCTCCCCGAATTGTCTTTGTCTATGAAATTTATATCATCAGCTTCAAAAGAAATCAGTCTTACTGCCCCACTCTGTTAAATAATTTGATCTCTTCAAAAGTTCAAAAGGAGCTTTCCCTAATACATACAAAAGAAACATTGTCATATTCTCCCAGCTTTCTTGGTGAAACAGATAACCTTTCACCTGTTATCTGTTTAATTTCTTCTCAAAGTACCCTCACCTTTTGCTTCCTTCTCTACTTTTAGGCTGCCTTGTTTCGAAAGCTTGTTCATGTTGGTTTTTAAGTCTTTGTACTCAGCATCCCCAATTAGGACAGGACCTTCCTCTGGCCAGTAATGTTTGTGGATCTCTCTTCCTTCCCCAAATCTTTGCATGTATTAATAAGGGTTTGTCATAAAGAAAGGATTACCACCTAAGAAAGTTGATGGGTTATATAGGCTCCGTCAGTTTGCAAAGAATAAGAATATGTTTGGGATAACTTGGGTGGTAAGATTTATTATTGCAAAAATATACACTGTGGTAGTAGTGTCTTAGCCTATTTGGGCTGCTATGACAAAATACCATAGACTGGGTGATGCACACAATAAACATTTATTTCTCACAGTTCTGAAGGCTAGAAGTGCTAACAAATTTAGTGTCTGGACAATTGATTCTCTTTCTTTTTCTATAAGGACCTCACTCTCATACCCTAACTGCCTCCCAAAGCCCCATCTCCAAATACCATCACATTGGGGTTTAGGAATTTAACATATAAATTGAGGGGGGCAGGGGGCCACAAACATTCAGTTCATAGCAGGTAGCCAGTCTCCCAGAATGGCCACCATCAATTTCTTCACCTCTCACTGAGTTCATGTCCAAAAGGTAGGACATTTTTCCTCTTTCTCGGATTTTGACTGGCCTTGCACCTTGCTTTAGAGCAACAAAATGTGACAGAAGTGATGTGTGCCAATTCTAAGCCTAGCCTTTAACCCTTTTTCATCCTGCAGCTTAGAAGCCAATCTCCATGCAAGACGGTCTGACTACGCCTAAACCAACAAGCAGTGAGATGCCCAAGTTAGCCACATGGAGAAAAACAGATACGAAGGAGCAGATACATGAGTGAAAGCTGTTTGGACTTTCTAGCTCATTCTAACAGTCAGACTAATGTGGGAATAAATGAACCCCGCCTACTACACATGGGATAGAGTTTCTGAGCTCTGCCAAAATTCTTGACTCACAGAATTTTCAGAAATCACATCAATTTCAAACACTAAACTTTTAAATATATTGATAATGCAAAAACAGATCAATAGAACCTACTGAAATATTTTTTAAATGTGTCTGCAGAGCCCTGGCTGGTGTGGCTCAGTGGATTGAGCACTGGCTTGTGAACCAAAGGGTCACTGGTTCAACACCTACCCAGGGCACACGCCTGGGTTGCAGGCCAGGTCTCTGCAGGGGGCACACAAGAGACAACTGCACATTGATATTTCTCTCATTCTTTCTCCCTCCCTTCCCCTCTCTAAAAGTAAATAAATAAAATTAAAGAAAAAAAAGAAGAAATAAGTGTTTTTTCAGAAAAGTGATCCCATAGCCACAAAACCAGGAGTTCTTGTACCTGAGGCTCTTTTCTGTGTTTCTATGTATTTCTCATATCTTACCCAACTCCCCAGTCCTTCTAGTGGGCTTCCATTCATAATCCTTGAGCTAAGGTCATGTTGTTCAGTTACCCCCGAGACAGAGTTCTAAAGTCAGGCACCTTGTAGCCCTTGTTAGATTAAGGATTGCTGACTGACTTGGGATCAGTAATGAGTCCTTGAGGATAAGCTGGCCTGGCACATGGTCATCCCATTTGGGAAGTAACTGCTGCTACTCTGGCAGACATGGGAGAACTGGGATTGTGTTATTCCCTGTTTATTCCTCTTGGTCTCCTCAGGCTAAAAAGTGTACACTAGGCCTGAACTCCAGTTTGATGCCAAGGTTCCTGCTTGCTGGTATATTAATATAGATTCCCCATAATTTGGGGGATGGTATATGTGAGTAACAGAGACCAACAGGAGTAAAGAGGACCAAAACTCTAGCCTCCAACAACACAAAACATTTGCCTTTAATCTGTTAAAGAGATTTTTGGCTTTTCTAGAGTTGGAGGTATGACTATTGTCATGGAGTATTTTTCTCAGGCTTCAAAAATCGTATGGATTCAGTTTATGAGTTTGGATGTAGACATGAATATTTTCCTGTCATTGGGAAACCAAATGAAGTCTAAGAGAATTGCTTGGAATTACCAAGACTCCAAAGAAATCTCTCTACCTGTACACAGTGCAAACCTGAATAAGAGCAGCACCCTGTCTTCACAGCTCCACTTACAACTTTGAGTTTTGTGTGTGTGTATGTCTTTTTGATTTGAGGTTTCCCCCTGGAAGAGGTCATACATCCTCATGGTCTTTGCCACATCTGATATGCCTCTCGTTCTATTAGAATGAAATGAAACCTATCCCCCAGAGAAGGGCTGTTGTTTCCTAAAGATACAGCTGGAGAATGAAATGCTATTGTCAGGGGTAGAACATGGACCTTAGATAATTAATAAGCACAGGCTTCTGTCCTTTCCAATAAGCACCCTGGCTAAAAAAGTCAATCTGTAGTATTAAAAATTAAATATACATGCCCAAAGTGCTATAGATTCATCATGGGCAACCCCCTTCTTTCCATCATGTCATGAAATTTAATTTTTCTGGTCAAAAGAACCAGAGAAATTTGTGATTTCACAGATTTTCCTGGATATAAAAGAGAAGAAATTAATTTCCACCCCCAGAAAATCCCAATGGAACTTACTGTGCAAAGCTGCATAAAAGTTAAAAAAAAACTTTCAGTGAATTCAGTTTATTGTTTACAAAATTGTATTTATTAAACAGACTTTAATAAATTTCTGCTGTTAAAAATTTCAACTGTGGGCCAGTTATAAAGCATTTGGAGCGGGAGGAACACCATTCACCCTGGACATAACCATGAACTTGGTAAACTCCATCTCTGGCACCCCCAGGTTTCCTTTCTCAACCCATTTCTTCTTTCCTAGGAGCTTCACTAGAAGCATGGCAAGAGGGACATGGCAAGAAGGTCATGGCAAGAAGGTCAACTTGTGCCCATCTTCTACCAAGTCTATCATGCCAGTATGGCACAGCAGGTATTTACTACTGAGAGTGAATTCATGCTAATGATTTTTTCACTAATTATATAATAAAAGGGGTGGAGGTAGAGTTTCCCAAGCACCCAACATTATACCATGAAAGATGATGCCAGGTCTTCTCATATGGAGGCCAGTCTAAGGGCAGGAAATTTCACAGGGTCTTCCTGTGGAATCCGATAAAGCAGTGGTTCCCAAATAATTAACTAATTCTGTAGAATCTATTTTCTTAAAGAATGCTGAGAATGAAGCTACTGTCATGCAGAGGGGAATGAAGAGGAGTCCTGAGACTTTTCATTTTTATATTAAAAGAGAAGTTTTCTTACTTGAAAATGTTGTAAAGCACTATAACTTAAAAATAAAAATAAAAACAGTGTGGTCCTACCAAATAATGGGTAGATCAAGTAGACAGAAGGAAAGTAGTTGAATATAATATGTTAAATTTCAAAATAATACTAGAAATACCAATATATATTACACATGTACATACTTGTCCACACATACATACATACATACACACATATGTACAGATGATACATGATGGATGGATGTATAGACAGATAGACTAGGTAGAAGCGTAAGTAGGATAGATAGATGATAGATAGATAAATGGATAGATAGATAAGTAGATAGATGGATTTCCTGCATATTTACTGAATGGAATGGCATTAGTGAAGTTAGTTGTTGAGATGTTGAGATTTGTATAGATATGTTTAATTTGGTGTCATTTCATCAATTCATTAATCAAAGGCATCATTACTTCCAGCCAAGATGGAGGTGTACATTGACATACTGTGTCTCCTCACACAACCAAAATAAGGACAACAATAATTTAGAAACAAAATAACAATCAGAAATGATAGAAAAATTGAACTGTATGGAAGTCCAGACAACCAAGGAGTTAAAATAGACACATTCATCCAGAATGATAGGAGGGGCAGAGTTGGGTCAAGGCAAAAAAAGCAGTGACACCGAGCGTGGACACCCAAGGCAGCCGCTGACAAGCCCCAGGTGCACAAGACAGCAGCAGGCCAACTTTGGGTGCATAGACAGCATCTGGGAGACCCAGGGTGTAAGGTGGCAACCCGCATACCCAGCAAGGCAGTGATTGGGAAGCAGGGCACAGCACAAGGTGGCTGGCTGACCGGGTGGTCCCACATTTGTGTGCAGATAAACCAGGCAAAACTGGGGATAGAGACAGACCTCGCAACCCAGGTCCCCAGTGCGGGGAAATAAAGCCTCAAAACACCGATTGAAAACACCTGTAGGGGTTGAGGTGCTGGGAGAGATTCCCAGCCTCACAGGAGAGTTCACTGAAAAGCCCCACAGGGTCCTAGAATGTGCACAAGCCCACCCACATGGGAATCAGTACCAGAAGGCCCAATTTGCTTGGGAGAAGTGGCAGAAGGGACTGAAATCTGACAGAGAGCAGAGCGAGCACCATTGTTCCCTCTCAAACCCCTCCCCTACATACTACATCATAACCCAGTGATGTGGATTGCCCTCCCTGGTGAACACCTAAGGTTCTGCCCCTCATATGTAACAGGCACAACAAAACAAAACAAAATGGCCCAAATGGAAAAACAGATCAAAGCTCCACAGAAAATACGACTAAGCGATGAAGAGATAGCCAACCTATCAGATGCACAGTTCAAAGCACTGGTAACTGGGATGCTCACAGAATTGATTGAATTTGGTCACCAATTAGATGAAAAAATGAAGGCTACACTTCATTTTTTTGTATGATTTGTATGGATAGGAAATGAAGGAAAATGCATAGGGAAATAATAGTGATGGGAAGAAAACTGGGATTCAAATTAATGGAGTGGACCAGAAGGAAGAAAGAAACAACCGAACAGAAAAGAATGAAGAAACAAGAATTCAAAAAAAAATGAGGAGAGGATGAGGAATCTCCAGGACATCTTTAAACATTCCAACATCCGAATTATAGGGGTACCAGAAGGGGAAGAGGAAGAGCAACAAGTGGAAAAGTTATTTGAACAAATAATAAAGGAGAACTTCCCCAATCTGGCAAAGGAAATACACTTCCAGGAAGTCCAGGAAGCTCAGAGGGTCCCAAAGAAGGTGGACCCAAGGAAGAACACATGAAGGCACATCATAATTACATTACCCAAGATAAAAATGAAGGAGAGAATTCTAGAAGCAGCAAGAGATAAGGAGACAGTAACCTACAAAGGAGTTCCCATCAGACTGTCAGCTGATTTCTCAAAAGTGACCTTGCAGGTAAGAAGGGGCTGGAAAGAAGTATTCCAAGTCATGAAAGGCAAAGACCTACATCCAAGATTGCTCTATCCAGCAAAGCTTTCATTTAGAATGGAAGAACAGATAAAGAGCTTCTCAGATAAGGTTAAGTTGAAGAAGTTCATCATCACCAAGCCCTTATTATATGAAATGTTAAAGGGACTTATCTAAGAAAAAGAGGATAAAAAACATGTATAGTAAAATGACAACAAACTCACAGTTTTTAACAACCACACCTAAAACAAAAACAGAAACAAACTAAGAAAACAACTAGAACAGGAACAGAACCACAGAAATAGAAATCACATGGAGGATTAGCAACATGGAAGTGTTAGGAGGAGAGAGGGAGAAAAGGTACAGAGAATAAGTAGCATAGATGGTAGGTAGAAAATAGGCAGGGGAAAGGCAAGAGAAGTGTGGGAAATGTAGAAGCTAAAGAACTTGTGACACATGGACATGAACTAAAGAGGGGGAATTTGGGTAGCAGAGGGTGTGCAGGGTGGAGAGGAATGTAGCGGGGGAAATGGTACAACTGTAATAGTATAATCAATAAAATATATTTTAAAAAACAAGGGTAGCATGCTAGGTAGTGCTAGGACTAGGAGGTGCTTCTAATAAGTAAGCATGGCCACAACCCTCAAGATACTTTGGTCCAGTGGGGGAGCAGATATTAAAATCAATAGTTACAGGTATCTGGTCAAATCTATTGAAATACTTTCCCTGGATGGGAAAGTTGCATTGCAGAGCTTTCAATTCCAATTAGACATACAGGCATCCCAAATTCAGCATTGTCACCTTTCCCAGGTGATGAGTTTTATACTCCAGCATTCAGCATACCTGTCTCGTTTCCCACTCACACCCAGTAATTGTTCTCCAAAATGCCAGTCCAGATCCAGTTAGTTGGCTGCAGACGTGGCTCCAGCTTCACACAAAATGATTGCTAGGAATCTTTGAAATCAGGCTAGTTCAGTGTGTCCCATCCTCACTGGGTCTGGATTCTTCCCTGCCAGGAGAACTCAACTGGAACACTCTGCTGTCCTTCCAGTGTCTTGAACTTCAAGGGGCCTGAGTTCCTTTACTCCCAAAAGACTCTGTGCTCCTTAGGAAAATCCTTGCCTTTTCCCAGCATTATAGGTTCCAAAGGGAAGAACAGCCTTGTTAACATAGAAAAAAAACTATGAAAAGGTGATTCAGTGATCCTGCCCCTCACCTAATCTAGAGTTACTTGTGTCACCTCCATATGGCTAAGAGGAGGAAATGCAATGATGTTTTCTCATAATTAGGAAAATCTACTTCACTCTGACCTACTTCCCAGTCCCAGATTTGTAGAGATAGACATGTTTTTTTTTCAATTTTACTTTACCAGGATTCTTCATACATAAATCATTAATTATAGTTATGGTAAGTATTACATGCACATACAAACACAAGGCGATGTGAATGCATAAAACAGAACTCTAGTGTGAGGGTGATGGTGGTGGTGAAAATTTGGGGGTACAGAGGAAGGCGGCTTTCCCTAGGGGGATGGAGAATAGGTTAAGGGGCTTGATGAGTGAGTAGAAGTTGGCCAGGTAAGTGGAGGGGCAGGTATTAAGGTGTGTGTGAAAGTCTGCAGTGAGAAAGAGCTAGCTTATTCAGGCAATTAGAATGCCAAAATGACAGAGACCCAGGCAAGATCAGGCTGGAGATGTGGGCCTGGCTAATTCCTGACTGTGTTCATGGACTACCTACCTACCTACCCACTGCACGATTGTGCAGAGTCCGAGAGAAAATGGATAAAGCAGAAGGCTAGCAGAACTTCTGAGAGCACAGGTTTACATAGCTGAGACAAAGTCTCCACTGGCCACAGAAGCAGAAAAATAATAGCACTGTTACAGTAACAAAAGTTCTGGTTTCCCTAGAATAGTTCTGGTTAATACTTCTCGCTATTTCCTCTTTCAGAATAGAAAATGTCATAGTTAACTACTTTCAAATGATTCCTAGTGATAAGAACAACAACAAAAATGAAGGCTAAAAAATACATGAGAGAAAGTATGAGAGAATAGAAAAGCACATGAGGCAACACATTAAAAATAACTGAATCTGGGTTTCTTAGTTTTCCATTCCTATTGTAACCAATTACCATACACTTAGTGTTCTAAAGTAACACATACTTATTCTCTGCAGGTTCTGGGAGCCAAAAGTCTGAAATTCGTTTCAGTGGGCTAAAGTCAAGGGGTCAGCGGGGTGGGTACTCAGGAGGTTGTCCAGGGAGAATCTGCTCTCTTGTCTTCCTCTAGTGGCTGCTGCACTCCTTGGCTTGGGTCCCCTTCCTCTCTCTTCAAAGTGCATCATTTCAGCTTTGACCTGTGTTGCTATGTCATCTTCTTCTCTTCTGTAATCAAATCAACCTCTGCCTCTCTCTTATAAGGGAAACATTTAGGGCCCACCTGGATAATAAAGGGTAATTCTCCATCTCAAGATCCTGATGTAATCACATCTGCAAGTTCCCATTTTGCTCTATGCAAGGTGATACTAACAGGTTCCAGGAATTAGAACCTGGATGTTTCCAGAGACTATTATTCATCCTACCACACTGAATAAATGGAATAGATGCACTCTTTATACTTCTTTGTCAGTTTCCTATAAATTTGAAATTATTCTAAAATAATGTTTTTAAAAAATGAAATTTGGAAGATAAACTATACCATTACCCTAGTAGAAGGCATAAATTTTCCTTTACTTAGCCCCTTCAATCCCCTTCTCCCCTTATTTCATGAAAAACATATACTAAATCATACATGCCCACCAGCATCTTGATTCTAACACCCACATACTCAATTTTATTTTAAAGACAAATGCTAACATGTGGTCCCCACTGCTGTTTTTAAAAGGCTGAGAAAAATCATTAAGGAAAATTTCTCCAGCACTGAAATTTATAAATTTAATGTTGTCAGGGAAGGCCAGTTTCTACAATCTTAAAAAGCCTCTAATTATTAAAGGGCTAAGAAAAAGTCTTGGAAGCTTCTTTTCACCTTAAGATTCTTGCCTGCACAGTGAAGTAACAATCCAACATAATTATAAATGTCTCTTTGCATCTGTTCTGGGTCTCTGAACTTTTCCACCTCTTTATGCATGCCTTCGATTTGAATCGAAGTATTCGATTCAAACACTTCGGCATGCAACACTTTTTTAATAACTCACAACACACTGGTCATTCCTAGCCTCTCCTCCCCTCATATTTACACAGATAATAACCTCTCCTTCCACTCAGCCAATATCCTTTCTCTAAATTGCTCATGAATTCTACTTACTGAATTTTCTTGTATTACTCTTACCTTACAATACTATTATAAAGACTTCTGTGTGGTTGGAAGGACAGAGGGACCAATAAGAACAAACTCATTATCTCAGGTTCCAAAGAGCTAAAGCATCAACACCAGGATTCTATGAGCCTTCTTTCCCCCTGTACAACCCAGTCTTGGACTAGTCAAGTGGATTCCTCATTGCAGATCCTCAAGCAATGGCTCTCAGGGGAGGAAGAAGGATCTGGAAAACCAGGCAAGGCTCAGAAACTTCCCCCAGCTTGAGTGGAGGTGTAGATTGGACAGAGCTGGGTATGGAGCCCTGACTAAGACAGTTTTTCAGGTGGATATGAATGGAAATTCAAATTTGGGGAGAAACAACTCCCTTCTAGGTAAGGAGGGGTAAACTCACAACAAAACATTAGAAAACTTGTACAAGCAATTAACTGAAGAAAGTAATTTGAGTCACAAAAACAAAAAGAGAAAAAAGTTTGACAAACTGCCAACTAAGAAGGGCTATTAAATGTAGGGTAATAGTCCTCACCAGGTGACTCAGTTGGTTAAAGCATTGTCCCATACACCAAAAAGTTGTGGGATCAGTCCCTGGCTGGAGCATGTACTGATTGATGTTTCTCTCCCACATTGGTGTTTCTCCCTTCCTTTCTCTCTAAAATCAGTAATAAAAAAGTATCCTTTTTTATTTTCATCCTTGGGTGAGGATTAAAATAATTAAATGTAGGGTAATAAAGATATTTTACTACCTGATCCTTTCTAATATTTGCATAAGAAAAGAAAGTTCTGGGGATCTTTGCCCCATCTATCATTGAACAAGAATCTGTTTTTTAAATGTTTTATTTCTCAGCATTGGGCAGAGCAGCAGATTACTGTTCCAAAGCCCTTTTCCAGGATATACACAGCACCGCCGTGCCTCAGTTCAAAAGTCATTCACTTCCTTGATTGTAACTGCTTTAGGCTCCACCCTGCAAATGGCTTTTCTATCATCATCCCCCAAATCAGGTGAGAGAACATGATATGCACAAGCATATTTAAATATTTTTGTCTTTTCTTTTTAGCTGTGCTATAAACTGAATGTGTTCACCCGCTCCTCTCAAAGTTTCCATGTTGAAATCCTAACCTGCGATGTGATTTTATTAGGAGGTGTAGCCTTTTGGGATAGATTAAGCAATGAGGGTGGAGCCTTCATAAATAGGATTAGTGCTATTATGAAAAAGACCCCAGAAAATCCCCTTGCCCCTTCCACCACATAGGCAGAAAATAATCTATGAATCAAGAAGTGAGTTCTCACCAGACACAGAATCTGTGGGCTCCTTGATCTTGAACTTCCAGCTTCCAGATGTGAGAAATAAATTTCTGCTGTTTATAATGAAATACCCAGTCTATGGTATTTTGTTAGAGCACCCCAAATGGATTAAGACAAACTACTTCATAATAATTACATTCATTTATCTGATGAAAGATACCCTAGTGACTATAATGCTCCAAATACTTCCCTGCTGATATTTTAACGTGAACCTGGTAACTGTAACAACTAGCTTACCATTATAGGAAAGCATTATCACCAAGAGAGAACAAAGTTAGCAGTTTCCTTTGTGCAGACATCACTATTCAGATCTCTCCTGCCTTTTACTTTGTAGAATTATATAGGAGGTTCATTTCTTGTCTTCAGTACATCTTCACCTTAATCTAGACTTAAAGAATGCTTAGGTAACCAGACGGGTTTTAACCTTTGCCCTCATCTCTTCTCAGATCAAAATCACAATCCATGCAATTGACTAGCTGGTGCCCAGGCAGTTTTTCTCAGTATCCCTCTGGCCTGCAGGACACCTCAGCAAGGTAGCTGCCAGCAGAAGGTGGGCTCTGGCTTTATTCGACTGTGTGTCACGGTGAGTTGTGACAACATTTGCTTTTATTTCAAACCCCACAAAGAGACACGGCTTGAATTCCCCCAGACCCTGATGCTTCTTGTCCTATCACTTTCAAACTGATAAAAGTCAGATTTCCTCCTCTTTCTCCTCCCACTTCCACCTCTTCTTCACAAAAGAGGAAAAGATCTTTAAATTGTCTAATCAAAAAAAGAACAACCATGTTTTTATTTAGATGGAGATGAATATTAGTGAGCTCTTACTTAGTGTGTTATATAACCGTGTCTTACAGAAAAAATATTTTCCATTAAGAGGTTAATGTTCAACAAAAAGGGAACTATTGTCAAACCAGTTTCGACTGACCTGAAGAGACACTAGAATTTTTAGATTTTTAGGTTTCTGGCCCTAGTGATGAGGTTAGTGAAGTAGGCTGTACTACACAGTGCAGCCAGCTCTGCCCGTTCTTCCTGGAGACCCATTTGTAGGGTTTCTCCGGGAAACAAAGGATGTGTTCTGTGTGCCTCTTTTAAAAGAGCAGTTGAAAACCAAGCTTGATGCTGCAGTGTAATAAACAATAAACTATAAAAATATGATATAATAAAAAATAAGCAAATCTATAATAAACTACTCAAAACACATAGTGAAGTTATCCCTATTAAACAATTGACTTATTAACCCAGATTTTAAATCATGCATCCAACGCACCTTTTTATTTATACATATGTCTGATCATGTGAAATTCAGTGCTTGCTCAACATACCATGTTTGAAAGTGGGTTGCTTCCTCCTGAAGTCTGTGGTAGAAATCTGTTCCATGCCTCTCCCTGAGTTTCTGGTGATTATCTGGTAAGTTTTGGTGCTCCTTGCCTTATAGAAGCTTCACCCCCATCTCTTCCTTGATGTTCAGCTGGCATTCTCCCTATGTACATGTCTCTGTGTCTGAATTTCTCCTTTTTGCAAGGACACTAGTCATATTGGACTAGTGGCCTATGTAGTGCAATACGACCTCATCTTAACTAATTACATCTACAAGGACTACATTTCCAAATAAGATCATATTCTGAAGTACTGGTGTTTAGGACTTCAACCTCTGTATTTGGATGGAACACAATTCAACCCAAAACATGCAGCATCCTTTCTTCTTCCTCTAAGATACTTCAAGAGAGAAGTCAATTTCACCACTAAGGTTGTAATCACCCACCACCTCAGTACACACTGTGGGAGGTTCCACAGAGCCTGTCTTCTTAAGCAGGACTCCACCCCTTACACCTCAGTCTAAGCTCCCCACCATGTTAAAACCAGCTTTCCATAGGTATTGGTCTGATAACTAGTGGTATTTGTTATTGAGACAGCCTGGCTGTGAGACTTGTCCTCCTAGTTCTTTAACTCCAAAGAGTGAGCATCTAATTTAATTGCCTCAAAGAATGGGAAGTGGAGAAGATAAACACTTTTTTTTCTGGTGCCCTTCAAACCATAGGTCAAAGGCCACACTTATGCTCAGTGCCAGTTCTCAACCCTGAGTCATGCCCACCTCTATTCTTTCCCACATGAACATTGTATCTGGCACTCCATTCAGCTCCCTCGCCGTTGCTATATCCTTATTGTTTTTCAAGTCATCCCCAGTTCCTGAAACAAGCCAAACTTTCAATACTTCTTCAGAACCTGTCTGCACTGAGCACTGGTTAACCTTTAAAATTCATCCCATGAGATAGTCATAGTGTGGCTATGTTCCTCTTTCGAGAGACCTGGGCAGGTTAGCACTTTTCAATTTCAAATGACTCACTTTGGGGACAGGCCGTTACCAGCAACTCTGCATTCAGGACTCCTCATGTCCAGGAACTGCTAACCCTCATAGAGAATTCTAGCCTCAGTGCCTAAAGAAAGTCATCTACTAAAATAAAATTACTACATTCACTCCTTTGTAGTGTAAAATGGCAGAGTTGCCAACAAAAAGAATAAAAGTTCCTTATAATCAAATCAGATATTTCTCAAAAATGGAACAGCATTATTCAAATATATTTTATCAATAACTTTAATGATGGAGAGAGGAGAAATGACATGCCAAAAATTGTCATTTTGATGTTTTGTAGGTCTTTCCAATGTTATTTAACATATTGTAAAATAGCACATATTTCAAAAAGTATTCTTTTAGAATTTATGCCATTTTTAAAAAATGACACTCTGACATAATAAATATAAATGTAACATCGATGCTCACTGCAAACCCAGACTGCTCAGAGAGAATAGTAGATAATTAAATAAATATCTATAATATCTAATCAACTTGTCTCTCTTGCTTTTTGGTTCATCCAAAAAGTTCACAGAACTATCCCCTTCACCATGGGCCATCTCAGGTTCTCCCAGCTCCCTCAGAAGAACCTGGGTTCATGGTTTGCCTCCACTGTGTGTTGCCCTGCAATCCCCGAGGCTCACTGTGCTGCTCATTCAGAATCTCCATCCCTGCTGCAAGGGCCCCTGTGCAGGCACGTCAGGACAGTGGGAGAAACACAGTCACCTGCCCCCTGAGACAGAGCAGCTGCAGGTCTGTCCCACTGCACTCAACCAGCAGACCAAGTTTTACAACTGTTCTGGCAACAGGAGTCAAAACTCACCAGAATTTAAAAAATAATAATTTAGAAATTCCTTTCAGTTTTTCTTTCTCTTTGTAAAAACATATTTTAAAATACAGAAGTAAAATCAAAAAATGTCAATGGACTATTTTTCTAACTAGCTTTATGACAAAATGGTATACTTACATTTATTTTCCTTTAAATAAACACATACATACATATGTGATTAAATTGCATGTCAGTTCACATTCTTTCTGCCAACACTAGGGAACATCTTTTTCGTTGAAGCATTCATGGACTATAATTGAATTTCCATTTTGCCGAACACCAGCACTCCAGCAATATTCTGAATGTGTGTGTGTATATATATATAATACACACATATATATCACATGAATGCCATATGTATCATAAATATTACATATATAGAGAGAATTCAAATTAACCCATGCTCACATACATTTTGTTTGGGTCATTCAAAACAAAATATGCTTGAAGCAAAGTCACCTTAATAGTAAAAAATATAACTGAAAAAAGACAAAGTTAATAACCTGACTCATAGCTATCAAAAAAACAGCAGTATCTTTTGAGCAAATGTGCCTTTCTCAGTGGCCAGATATAATTTCTAAGTGCTTATTATCCACCTGAGCATGCAGATTTTAAATACCTTGTTCTCTTATATCCATTCTATTACATCAATTCTTTCAGCAATTTCCTTGTAAAATTAGATTTGTGCTGCTGCTCTCTCCTGCAAAGCACTGAACCAAAAACTGTGGTAATCTCAAGTGCCTTTCATGCCAGATTTAACCTTATGATACATGCATTAAATACAGATTAACATCTTGTCTCTGAGAAAGTTACATTTAGTAGACCAGTCAAAGTTTCATTAAAATATAAATCAATACAATTCATGAAAGGAAAACTAGCCAGGTAGAGAGTCTTTCAGGAAAATATATTGCTCCCACTCAGCCACTAAGCTCACAGGTAAAGTGGGCTTTTAGTCAGGATAATGAACAAAATGGATTGTCCTAAAGTTATGGAAATGAACAAAATGGACGTTTCCAGGCCCACAAATCTCAATTTTGTAACTGATTATTCAAAATGAACCTAGGGAATCTGAATTCATTCCAGTGATCCGTTAGGCTGTATTTCAGTGGATGGTACCTTTGATTTACTTTTGCGTTTGTTTAAAAAAAACACAACAAGAACTGGGGTACAAATTCATCAGAAAACTAATTCCCCTGAGGAGTCCACCCCATGGCAAAATGCTCTATATTTCAGAACAGATGGGCAGTCCTGTAATTGCATGGTCTCAATTAGATGGATCTTTTCATTATTTCCCAGAGCAGGGTGAAATGCAATTTCTACAGGAGAGGTTCTGTCCCCACTCTGCCTCCTGGATGACAGAGGAATTCCAGTAAAACCCCAGGTAGTAAGAGTGCTGATCAATTGGGGACCAGGACAGAAAAAGAAACTAAAACTGTCATTTCTGTCAAAATAACAACCGCAAAAAGATGTAATCAATGTGTTGGAAATAGTGGGAAAAAAAGAAGATGACAGATTCTTTAAGTCACATTACAAGCTCTAAGTCCTCTCCACTCTCCTTGCATTATTATACCCCTTTTCTATACTCCAAGTCATGTAAAAATCATTCCTCTTTCGTTATTTCGGTGTTCCTTAGAGATCTGAGCCATCGAGCTTTCTACAACCCAAGTTCTTCTCCTAACACTGAGAAATGTAATTCTTAGGCTTGAGGGCAGAAATTCCCTTTCCATATGAGTTGGGCTATCAGAGAAATTTACTTTGTGATTCCCAACAGATTGATATCACTCTTATTCCTTAGTTTTCCTGCTAATAAATGTTTTTACACTCCTTTGTTTCAATAGAATATTTGCGAAATAAACTAGAATCTTCATGGTAAAATGCATTGGAATAATTATTATAGGTTCAAGTTGTAGCCACAGAATGAATACATATTGTTTCTGAGTAAGTCATGGACACATTTCTTTACCTATCTTAACCCAAGTTGCTAATGAGATTATCTTTCCTAGTGAATTGACAGTTCTTTTGATGCTGCTGTATGGCAAAAATGTTGATGGATATAAGGTTAATCACTCCCAGAATTATAATATCTGTGGCTAATTAGAAATACCATTTCAGCAACATAGAACATTCCCACTGATATATTATGAAATAATTATGCATTTCGTTGGGAAAAGTAGACTCTACAAATGAACCATGCTAAGGTAAATCATTTCTAGATCTGGTCTCCATAGAGACCAGTTTCTGAGCCGTAGGAAAGAATTACCCAAGCCCAGTGAACAAATAGTTCTGTGGTAGCCCTGGCTGCCGTGGCTCAGTTGCTTAGGCATTGCACTACAAGGTGAAGGGTCACCAGGGCACATGCCTGGGTTGCAGGCCTGGTCTCTGGTTGAGGCACGTGCAAGAAGCAACCGATTGATGTTTCTCTTTCTCCCTCCTTTCCCCCCTCTCTAAATAATTTTTTTTTTAAAGAAAGAAATAGTTCTGTGGTTATCATAGGACATAACTTGTTGGAGTTATTTGCAAGAGCTCCCTAACATGCCTTCAATTTGACAGTACTACAAGTAGAGATAATGGAAGGAAAATCTACAGAAACATGTTCAGGCCCCTTACCATTTTAGTATACAGATAAATGTAAGTTGAAATACTGCCTGTGAACTACCTTCACATTTAGGTGCCCATATCCAGTACTGAGAAATTATATTCTCAGCTATATAAGGTATAGGCATGAAGAATTGTGCAAAGTGGCCTCACATAATGTGAAACTTTGGGGTCAGATACTGTACAAAAGATTTCCCTTTTTGGTCTTCTCTCAACGCAGCCCTAAGTAATTAACTTCCATTCGTGACTTTCCCTGCTTGGCCTTAGAAGAGCAAGATGTACCAAATGGACCAAGGAGGAAAATTATGAGCAGAGGCTCTTTATGGTGAGAATGGAAGAGAAGAACACTTCTGCTCTCAGCTGAAGGAAACCCAGACACAGTTCTTGCTAAAGGACATTTCAGAATGGATTTTTTAAATTTTATTTTATTTGTTAAGTATATTTTATTATGTTATTACAGTTGTCCCAACTATTTCTCCTTTGCCCCCTTCCTCCTGGTACACCCATCCTATCCATGGGTCATGCATATAAGTTCTTTGGCTTCCCTATTTCTTATACTATTCTTGATATCTCCCTGTCTATTTTGTACCTACCAATTATGCTTCTTCATCCCTGCACCTTTTTCCCCCATTCTCTCCCTCCCCATTGATAATCTTCCATGTGATCTCCACTTCTATGATTCCGTCCCTGTTCTAGTTGTTTGCTTAGTTTGTTTTTGGTTTTGCTTTGTTTTTTTTAGATTCAGTTGTTGATAGTTGTGTGTTTGTTGTCATTTTAATGTTCATAGTTTTGATCTTCTTTTTCTTAGATAAGTTCCTTTAACATTCCATATAATAAGGGCTTGGCGATGATAAACTCCTTTAGCTTTACCTTGTCTGGGAAATACATTATCTTCCTTTTGATTCTAAATGATAGCTTTGCTAGATAGAGTAGTCTGGATTGTAGGTCCTTGCTTTTCATCACTTTGAATACTTCTTGCCAGTTCCTTCTTGCCTACAAAGTTTATTTTGAGAAATCAGCTGATAGTCTTATGGGAACTCTTTTTTAGGTAAATCTGCTTTTCTCTTGCTACTTTTAGGATTTTCTCCTTATCTTTAACCTTTGGCATTGTAAATATGATGCATGTTGGTGTGGCCCTCTTTGGGTCCAATATGTTTGAGATTCTCTGTGCTTCCTGGACTTGTATGTATATTTCCTTCCCCAAATTAAGAAAGTTTCTTATGTTATTTTTTCAAATAACTTTCCAATTCCTTGCTCTTCCTCTTCTTCTGGCATCCCTACGATTCGGATGTTGGCATGTTCAGAGATGTCCCAGAGTCTTCTTAGTCTCTCTTAATTTTTTGGAATTCTTGTTCCTTCATTTCATTCTGTACTGGTTGACTCTTTATTTACTCCTTATGTTCCAAATCATTGATTTGAACCCTGGCTTTCTTCCCTTCACTGTTGGTTCCCTGTGGATTTTTCTTTATTTCACTTAGTGTAGCCTTCATTTTTTCCCTTATGCATTTGCCGTACTCAATAAGGTCTCTAAACAATCTTATCACCAGTGTTTTGAACTCTGCATCTGATAGGTCGGCTATCTCTGTTTTGCTTAGTTCTTTTTCTGAAGTTTTGATCTGTTCTTTCATTTGGGCCCTATTTCTTTGTCTCCTCAATTTGGTAGCATCCCTGTGTTTGCTTCTGTGGACTGGGTACTGCTGCTTTGATTCCCTCTTGGAGCACCTGTTATGCTGTAAGTGGTGGAGCCTTAGGTATTCACCAGGGTGGGACAAACTGCTTTGCTGCTTTGTGGCACTATATGTGGGATAGGACCCTGAGAGAGAACAATGCCACTTGTTTATCTCTCTCCCTGTTTCTACCTATGTCTCCATCTTGGCCAGAAGTCCAGAATGGATTTTTAAGTGTAAATTTCAAACTGCAAACTATCAGAAAGTAGGAATGTTTTATTTCGCTGTAACTTTGAAATACAGACTTTTTCAAAATATCTAGAAAGGAATATTTAAATATATATTCACATTCCTTATGCAAGGGATTAATATGATCTTGCTAAATACAAATACTTGAATAAGAGCAATTTTACGTCTCAGAGTTTTCTTTTTTCCCTTTTAATATTTTCCATTACCATTTAATACTCTTATACCTCTCTCCCTTCTACAATCACCACTCTATTGTCTATGTCCATGAGTCCTTTTTTGTTTTTACTCAATCCCTCCACCCTCTGATCGCCCCTCTCTTAGCTGTCATTTTGCTCTCTATGAGTCTGTCTCTATTTTGCTTATTAGTTTAATTTGTTCAAGTTCACATATGAGCGAAGTCATATGGTGTTTGTCTTTCTCTTTTGGAGTATATTAAAAGAAAAATTCTTTCAGAAAAGTATAATATTCCTGTAAGATATTTATTCATAATTATGTTTAACAGATAGAGTGAGTAAATAAATTTAGTCAAAGGTTAAAAATAGCTCTTTAGCAATTTATTATTTCAGCACTGTGTACTAATTTTTTAAGTACTTCAGATATTCTATACAAAATTAAGAATACAAATTCATAAAATATGAAGAATACTGCTTTCTTTTATTTTTTATACCACTACCCACAGCAAAGTGTGAATCAAATTAATTTACACCCCCAAAAGGTAATATACTTGTTTTTCCTTATAGATAGGTTTTCAGGATTACAAAGATAATAATGACCTTTGGGTTCTTCCCTGGAAATTTGTAACTAATTTAATTAAGAAAATGAGGTTATTTTTCTGTAGGTGCTAAATAATGTTAGGCCATGCTGCTTTAGTGGCAAGTCTTCCTTAAAATCTCAAAACAGAAATAAGGAGGGTAA
>PVKM010001334.1:53661-79797 GCA_004027735.1 Carollia perspicillata | reverse complement strand
CCTGTCTCCCTGAGAAGATGGAGGACTCATGTCTCAAAGCCCATCCCCTGGGAAGATGGGGGACTCATGTCTCAAAGCCTGTCTCCCTGGGAAGATGGGAGACTCATGTCTCAAAGCCCATCCCCCAGGAAGATGGGGGACTCGCAGCTCTAAGTGCATCTCCACCTCTCAGTGGAGGCAGAGGTCTTTCTAAGGGGGGCGAGGGAAACGGAACAAAGAGATCAAGGGGGAGGGGTTGCCAGGTTCTCCCTGTGCAGGTGAGCACAGTCCATTCCCATGAGAAAAGTGATGGTCCGGTGGGCGTCATCCTGGTTTAGTCATCCTGGCTCCGTGGTCAAAGGTCAGCAAATCTGGAGCTGGGATGCCTGGAGGTTGGGGTCTGTCTTTTGAAGTTAGTTCCTAGATTCTTATACAAACGCTGTTGTATCAACAAGCTACATACTAGAGTCAGCATGTACGGAAACAATGTCAGAAAAGGGTAGTGCAGCTTACAGTTCTCCACTGTTAATGCCCACTGTTACAGAACCAGTGTAGGCATGGCAAGTGTTTTGGTAACCGCTTTGCCTGAATCTGCATTACTTGCTCTTTTGATCTTGGCTGGCTGGTCACAATATACCCGGACCGTTCAGTGTTGTAATCTAGAGCCATTCTCAGTTGTTCAGAATTGGCACTCAAAGATAAGAACTTTTCCATTTCATGGGCCAAGTGTTCTTTAATCCTAATAACAGTTTCTCTTCAATCTCATAAATTAGATTTGATTTATCCCTTTATTCTATCAAATGCTGCTTGTTCTCTTCAACTTTTGCTTCACAAAATCTTTCCAGAGAAGTTATACTCTTTTTTTACTTATTGTAGTCACGTGAATCAGTTCCTCTTTTTTAGCAGAGTACAATGCTTGGGTTTAATTGCGGATGTTCCATAAATGTTGTTCACTAATTTAGTTACTGCATTATGCATTTAAAAATAATTAAAAAATTATTTTTGTATAAAATAATTAAAAAATTATTTTTGCATTAAAAATTAAGCGGTTGTCTATTCAGCAAGCATATGTTCTTGCAGTTTTATTTCTTTTGATCATGTTTTTAGGCATAACACATACATATTTTGAAGTTTGTCATAGTTTTGAAATGGATGATTGATTGTTGAACTACTATAAAATGTCAGTACATTGGTATTTAACAGGGATGCCCTGACTTTTTTTGTTTTTTAATTCAGCTACTTTAGATGATTTATTCTAGCTCCAGAAATGATACTTTTTTTTTAGCTATAGGGGCTAATGATATTTTTAAAGAAGATATCTGAAAAATATTTACCGATATTTACTTTGTTGGTATATTACTAAATATGGTACTTCTCTGTTTCTCATGATGAAATATGTTTGCATATGGTAGTATTTTGTCTGATGTTAACATTTGAATCATCTGAAAGAAATTCTAGTATAATTTGAAGGACCCAGAGCTTGGTCCAAATAAGTCTCATTATAGTTCTTGAGTGGATGTCCTATAGGACCTGTCAGCAGTGTACGAGGACACTCTTTTAAAAAAATATTTTATTTATTTATTTTTAGAGAGAGGGGAAGGGAGGGAGAAAGAGAGGGAGAGAAACATCAATGTGTGGTTGCCTTTCATGTGCCCCCTACTCGGGACCTGGCCAGCAACCCTGGCATGTGCCCTGACTGGGTGTTGAACTGGCGACACTTTGGTTCGCAGGCTGGCACTCAATCTACTGAGCCATGCCAGCCAGGTTACTGTTAAAGAAAAGACAACTTATAAAGTTAAAATTATATTTGTGATTCAAACCCCTCCTCTATTGCAGTATACTGAATATGACTACATGACTGAATGGTTCTTACTAACTCCTCTCTCTTGTATTTTAGATTCTTTCAATGATCTATATAGTTCCCGTGTAATCTTTTATCTCCTGCTGCTGTCAGTGGTAATAATAATAATAAGTATTTTCAATGTGGAGTTTTATACAGGTGAGTGTTCCAAAGTTAATTATCTTAAAAATAACTGAATTTATTTTATTAAGGGCAGACTCAATGTGTTTTGTATGTGAGTGTGTGTAATAGAGGCAGTGTTTTATGTCAGTTTTACAAATACATACGGGATCATGTGCTTTGAGTATCTTACCTTAAAATTTGAGTGCTAGTTTCTTTGTATGGGACAAACATATGATTTTACTTGTGAGACACCCGAAGTAGTCAAATGCATGGAGACAGGACGCAGACTGTGGTTGCCGGGGGCTTCGAGGAGGCGGGTCTGGGGAATTGCTGTTTAACTGGGACAGAGTTTCAGTTGGGGAAACTGGGAAAGTGTGATGTGATGTTTGCACAACAGTGTACATGTGGTTCTGCCACAGAACTATACACTTAAAAATGGTTAAAATGATAAACTTTATTTTTATTTTATATTTATTGATTTTAGAGGGAGAGGGAGAGGGAGGGAGAGAGAAAGAAAAATAAACTTTGGTTTGTTTTCCCACTGATTTATGTATTCATCGGTTGATTCTTGTATGTGTACTGACCAGAGATTGAACCTGCAACCTTGGAGAATTGGGACAATGCTGTAACCAAATCAGCTACCCAGTCAGGGCTAAACCAATAAACTTGAAGAAGTGTATTTCACCACAAAAAGACTTAGATCTTTTAATGGTTCACAGCTTGTGTTCAAGTTGTGATTTCGCTGATACAAATATTATAAAAATAATGCATTTGTAGGGTATGAGATTAGGACCAGGTTATTTCTTAGGTCTTTCTCAAATGTAAAAGCCTATAATTCTATGATTTTTTTAAACATTTTAAAAATTTTAATTGTTATTCAAGTACAGCTTTCTAATTCTATGATTTAAAAAAAAAAAAACACTTAAAACTGTTGTGTTTTGCTTGGGAGAATCACCTGCTAGATTCCAGAGCATTTTTTTTCCCCTCTCAGCTTGCCTTTCCGATTCCTTGAGTCTCTCCCCTTAAGATACAATAAGAAGTTTTTTTCTGGCAGTACTTGTTTTGACTGTAACTTATTCCTCTTTTTTAGCTCCTCTGCAGTTTCTTGTTAGATATGCTATAAAATTTCAAATCTTACTCTGGATTTACAATATGTACCCTTTTCCTTTGTTTTCCTAATCTTACTACTTGTTAATGGACCTTTTTTCTATTCAAACCACATACAGAACTCTTTGGCTTATAGCATGCATTCTTTCACATCGCCCTTTGTGGGCTTTTCTGGTGAAGAGGGAGCGGGGATAGCAGCGTCTTCCCCGAAGTGCAAAGCACCCGTGCCCTTTCCCATCACACTTAATTTCCCACCTCCCCCCAACCTCTCCACTGTGAGCATATTAAAAGAGGAATGAATACCTACAGAGATAGGTTAGGAAACCCTGTCAGAGCTGTTTAAATGGCCAACATCCCTCACCTCACACCCACACCCACTGCCCCCAGCTCTTGTCCAAAAAACTTATTTGGATTATTAGGAAGGTAATGGAAATTCTAATGTAAATGTTTATTTTTGTATTCAGTGTTGTCAATATTTACCTAGTTCATGGTTTGTTTTTCACAGATGGGCTGTATATTGCTAAGTTTCAAATGCTGAAAGGGAGATAACTTGCTGGAGGGCAAGCACTGTCTTTTAAAAATAATTTATTTTTTATGGCACTTAGGAGATTGCTGGGGTAGGCACCATTTGAGCTATAAAGAATTTTAAAAAGAAATGACATGTTATTCATATTCTTCTTAGATTTCATCGCTCTAGATTCTTTGGTTTTTCTTTCTTTGTGTGTGCATATCCTTGTATTTAATCTTTTCTCAAATTATTTTAACTTAGCATTTTTAACTAGGAATTTTTCTGCACCATATTTTGCATTGATTCTGGGTTTCTTCCTGCCCTTTGGAGTATTTGTGCAAGGATGAGGGGGAATCATTTAGGTCCCCTGATGTCACACGGCAGATTATAAGGCCACACTGATGTGTTCTCTCTGCAGTTGTGCCCTCCGTGCCCTGCTCCAGACTGGCACTGCTAGGGAAGATCATCCACCCTCCGCAGCTCCTGCACTCACTCGTTCACGCTGCCATGGGGATGATGGTGGCTTGGTGTGCTGCGGTGATGGCCAAGGGCCGGTACAGTTTCCTCGTGGTTCCTTGCACTCGTACTGAGAGGTAGTGTTAATTTTTTTTCCCCTAAGAAATCTCGTTTAGTTACTGAGCCAAAGATGACTTGTATAGTTTACTAGTTTATGGACATTGCTTGCTTTTTAGGCTTCTGTAGAAGGGGCTTTTCTACATACATTAAGTGTTTTTGATGTTTTATATTTTGAATTCAACAGTTTTTTAGAACCATTTGTCCTATGCACAGTCCTATATTAGATGCTGTTGGATTTATAAGAGTGATTCCCACATAGGCTATTCAATATTCAAACTCCTTGAGAGTTGAGAACGAGAGGGGAATTAAGCTCTAGACCCAAATGGATATATAGAGAAATAACAATGTGTGAGGAATAAGCGGTACTAGGAAGAAAGCGAGATGTGCATATAAAACCTGTGGAGAGTTCAGAAAGCAGGGAGGTGGCATAGCTTCTTAGAGCAGGTGGAACTGTTTTCCTATAAGTTTGTTTGTATTGAGGTATACGATATGGGTTGGGATGGGCAATACCCCACTAGGGAAATGTCCGTTCTAATCTTCCTGGTACACTTGCTAGAATTTTTTCTTGGAGCTGCTGCTCTTGCTGTCAGCAGCTTTTTCAGTTCCACTGTTGACGGGCTTGTCCTTGGAAAAGAAAGTCCTCTTTTTCTTGGACACACTCCTGTTACCTGCCTCTCTTCAGGATCACTAACTGGTTCGTCTTTGGGGAAGGATTCCTTCCTTTTGGAAAGACTTCCACTGCCAGCTGTTCCTTCAAAATCACTACTAACCAGCTCCTCCTTGGAAAAAGATTTTTTTCCCTTTGGTTTGGAGAAAGCGCAGACAGATAGATGGGTCTTCCGTTTCATTTTTCTGAGGAGCCAAGGATGTGGCATTTATATTGGAGTTTGAAGGGAGGATAGTATGGGAAGAATGAAGAAAAAAATTAAATAATTATAACTACCCCCTCCAATAAAAATGCTTCCATTGAAATTTATACAGTTCTTGAACACATGGCATTGATAAAAATTGCAGATCATTCTGTGACTTAAAAAATCAAAAAAGAGGCCTGGCTGCTGTGCCTCCGTGGATTGAGTGCTGGCCTGCGAACCAAAGGGCCACCAGTTCGATTCCTGGTCAGGGCACATGCCTGTATTACAGGCCAGGTCCCCAGTGGGGGGCGTATGAGAGGCAACTACACATTGGTGTTTCTCTTTCTCCCTTCCCCTCTCTCTAAAAAGAAATAAACAAAATCTTTAAAAAAATCAAATAAGATTACTGGAATAATCTTAAGTTCCCTATTCTCCACAGACTTTAAAACAATGTTCATGAGTACTACTGAATATTTGATTTCTTTTTGTGCCCCAGCTACTATCATATAAGGCAGTTTTTCTCTCCCCTAATAGTGATACATTTTCTTCAGTGAAGAGGGTCCCCGTGAGGGACTGCCCAGCTGTAAGAGATAGCACACAGAGAAGCTCGAGTTGTGGTGGCACCTCTGGCAGGTGTACAATGTATAGTTTATAGTTTCTCTCAGTGCCGGTGCAGTTCACCAGTTTGTAAGTAGCATTGCTTACTATCGAAGGGACATTCTCAACCTTATAAGATTTCCAGGAGACAGAGCTAAAGAGTTAACTAAAGGTCAAAATCTTGTGTCAGGGAAAAGGGTTTTGTTAATCTTTTGCCCATACTTACCTAAAACAAATCATTTTGTTAGAATTTGAGGCATTTCTTAAATAATTAAATTAAACCTTTGTATTAAATATATATATATATTTTTAAGGTACTACAGAATCTTTTTTTTTTAGACTTTATTTATTTATTTTTAGAGGGGAAGGGAAGAAGAGAGGGAGAGAAACTTCAATGTATGGTTGCCTCTCGTGCGTCCCCTGCTGAGAACTGGCCTGCAACCCAGGCATGTGCCCTGACTGGGAATCGAACCGCGATCCTTTGCTTTGCAGGCCCGTGCTCAATCCCCTGAGCTACACCAGCCAGGGCCTTTGTGTTAAATATTGAGCCTAAAACTGTGATATGTGTCCCTGACTGTTGAATTAATAACCTAACTTTTTCTTTTTAGCTTAGATGGCCCTGCTGCACATACCTGCTTAAATGAATATCATCTATTTTTCCTACTGGCTGGAGCATTTATGGGCTATAGTTATAGCCTCCTTTATTTTATTAACAACATGAACTATCTTCCATTTCCCATCATACAGGTAAGCTATCATTTGACCACTACCTTACGTCAGAATTTGGCATAAAGTTGCCTTGGTGTATGTGTGTATGAATGGCTTCATCTGATTAATTCAAGATTTGACCAGCAAAACTTGGGGCTTGAAACTTAGATCCTAAAAATGCCATTTGGAGAGGAGAGGTTTGTTTTTATGAGACTTTGGCATGTGTTTGAGAGCTGTAGCCACCTTTCCCGCTGCCACTTTCAGAATACCGCTTTGCTCCACTCTTTCCCTCCCTGCTAGGTAGTGGCATTTGCTGTGACCTAGCAGGGCTGGGGGAGGATGAGGATGTCACTCATGCAGAGTACCTCTGTGCAGCTGCCAGCTTTTTGAACCTAAGAACTTCATGAGCTTGAGGATGCGCAAGTAAGTAGAGAATATGGCAGTTACTGTCTCAAATTCTCTTCAGAACAAAGCATGATGTGTATAAATAAAATAGTTTCTCTTGGTTCGAGTGGGACAATTTAAACTACCTTTCGGTTAGGTTCTTTAAAGTCTACTAATTGGGCAGGAGCTATCTCAAACTCAGAACCACCACCTCTGGCAGGGGAGAAGGAGATCGCCTGAGATTTCTCACCGTGGCATCAAGGCTTTCCCCAGCCTATTCCCAGTTTCCTGACTGTGCTGTTATTTGCTTCATTCCCGCTCTGGCTGGCTGAGGGCTAGGCTTTGGAGCAAACATATCAGAACCAACATCTTCCCATTAGAACCCGGTTTGTTGAGGGGGGAAGGATATGTAAACAAATTATATGTCATGAGAGCATAAGTATGAGTGTGGTGGATCAGGGTACTCTTGGTTTAACTAACCTTGTAACATGCCGATGCCTGGGCATTCACTAGGACAGTCTGATGAACATACGCACACATCGAGGAGGTAGGGCACACAGAAAAGGGTCTGGCCCTTACGCCCCTGCAGTCTGTGAGCGTGCAGATAAAAAGTCCTGTTTAGCGATTCTTCACAGCTCGTGAAGATGAATTAAGAGTAGAGTGTGAGCATGGACATGAACTAAAGTGGGGGAGTGTGAGTGGGAGAGGGTGTGCAGGGTGGAGGGGAATGAAGAGGGGAAAATGGGACAACTGTAATGGCATAATCAATAAAATATATTTAAAAATAAAAAATAGAGTGTCAGCGTTGCCACCTCAAAGTTTCATGAGGAGAAAGACTCCAAAATTCTGTGTAGAAATGTCTGTGGTAAATTATCTTTGATCCAAACATAATTAAAAATATAGAGAATGGAGAAAAGAAAATGTTAGAGACAAGTAAGGTACCCTAAAATCTGTTGCTCCTCTTTGGGCCTCAGTTGGAAGTGGCCATTTATTTAACATCACAGGCGAGCAGTGGTGTGAACATAGGAGTAGCCAGTAATTGACAGTTCTGTTAACTACCGTGTAATGTCACACTTGTAAAATTTGACTACTAAAGTTTTCTGTAATTTCTTCGGCTTTAGGTTCCACTTTGGCAGAATGTTGATTTTTAACATTTGGCCATTCAGTATTGGGCCAAAATCTGGGGGTGCCTCCTGTAACCATGGGTGTACAGAGGTGCTTAATCTGCCCAGTGGGTGCTGCTCCCCACGAGGCGATGGTTGGTGCTGCAGGGGTTTCAATGGGTGGGTGTGGTGGAGTACAGGGGGCAAGATTTGGGTAAGAGTGGTTGAAATGATGGCTTTTGTGCTTGGGACCATAAAGTTTGGATCCTTCAAGTTTGTAAGTGTCTTTGTTTGCCTAGTTGGGTAATTTGGCCTCCAGAAAACAAAGGGAGAAGGAGGAGACCATAGCTTCGCATTCTTTTATTAGTCCTGAGGGCATGGCACACAGTGTATGGCTGTCCCTTAGGCGTTTTAAGTTGCTAAGGCATGCAGGGTCGGTTTTCAGGAACTACAAGCTTGATGTGAGAAATCAAGCCCATTCTTCTGAACGTCCATAAAGTGATATTGTTATAGCCATTTCTTTATTCATTTTTAATAGCTAAGCTGACCAGAGAAAGTTAGACCTTAAAATTTATTATTATTATTATTATTATCCTTATTTTTGGTGTTCCCTGTCAGCTAGCTTCTCAAGAGTATAGTGGTGTCATTTTTATTATAAACTATTCAGATACTATAGATAAAGTGACAAGTCCTTGGCCACTCTGTGCCCAGTCTCCTCACCTCAGAGATAGTGACTGGTTTAGTATATATTCTTCCTGACCCCCGACTGTGCATTTACGTGTGTATGTATCTGTAACATTATACATTTTGTGGGGTGAAGTTTCTGTAAAGAGTTTTATATTGTGCATATTATTCAGTAACTACTTTTTCATGTAAAATATAAATTAATTTTAACCAATTTGAACTAGCCCATTTGATTTTTTTCTTTAAATTTGCTACACTACTAAAAGCAGTTGCATTGCCCTTATAAAATTATTAATAATAGGGAAAAGTGGAACATTAGCAGGAAATAGAAGACAAAGAAATGGATGTACACCAAGATGGGGTTTGGCAAGCCCTAAGCCAATGAGACTGTTTGAAAGTATTAAATAAGATGAGACTGATAGAGGCTGGCACGTACTAAATATTCAGTAAAGGGTGGTAGCTCATAACCAAACCACAGAAGAAACCCAGTAGGGAATTGAAAAACACTTCAGTTTAGGAGCATAGCTACTGAAATGTGTACTTGCTTCCCCAGCCTCTCTGTGCCCTGTGCGTAATGGTTAAAGCAAAGGGAGCAGTAGTGCAGAGGAGTAGGGAAACCGTGCTGGCTTTATTGGGGGAGGGGGTCAAAGGGAGTAGGTGCTAACACCCAGGTACAGCACAGAATAGTGTGCAGTTACACATCTTGCACTTGGAAAATGTTTGAATAAGCCAATATACTTGAAGTTGTATGGTGAGTGACCAAGTACTCATGGGCTGCTTTTAGGGCAAATACTGTAGGAGTCTGCAGACAGAGTATGAAGATACAGCTTTCACCTGAGTGCTAAACATTTTACTGTACTTTAGCTTCTGAAATTCCTTAAAGAAGGATTGGCCCTAATATTATAATAAGCACAAAATAATATATGTGTTCTTTTCCATACTATATGTTTGTGTATAGTATATATATTCTTTTATGTGTATAAGAGTATCATAAGTGCAAAAGACTAGAATTTGGGAAGATTATTTATTGTTCATTAGGTTTCCTTAGATTTTTTCTAATAATTTTAAAATATTTTTTCATTGGCATTTTAGGGACAGGGATGGGGGAAGGTCAAACAACTCGTGTTTAATAAGTATAGTTTTTTCAGGAAAAGTTTTATATTTTTCTTATTTGATTTCTTTCTTTTACATCAGTGATTTTCAGTCTTTTTCATCATCTCATGGCACATATCTCATGGCAC
Source organism: Carollia perspicillata (assembly GCA_004027735.1). Lineage (NCBI taxonomy): Eukaryota > Metazoa > Chordata > Mammalia > Chiroptera > Phyllostomidae > Carollia > Carollia perspicillata. The sequence goes on along the minus strand of PVKM010001334.1, from coordinate 70,096 downwards.
ACAGAGTTACTGAAACTCTGCGGCACACCCAAAAATATATTTTTTGCCAACTTGACCAAAAATATAAGTATAATTTAGACTTATTCACACCAGCCGGCTATTTTTGTGTTGGCTATTGTGAAATGTATGTATGTATGTATGTATGTATGTATGTATGTAGGCAATCTAAGTAAGGGGAAAGAGGTCAGTGCCCCTGACTAAATAGTCAGGTATTGCATGTTTTAAAAATTCTTGCAGTGCACATGCTGAAAATCATAGAATTGGACGGTATCCACTGAGGAACCATGTAGCTTGTTCAGCTTCTTACCTCACAGATAAGTAGAGGGGACATGACCTGCTCAGTGTTGCACAGAAAGAGGAGAGCTCTAGAACTCAGGTCGCCTGACTCCTAGGCTGGTGTTGTCTTCACTGCCCAATATTTTTCTGAAGATAACATGTAAAAAAATTTAAGGGCTACCCTGGCTGGTGTAGCTCAGTGGATTGAGCGTGGGCCTGCAAACCAAAGGATTGAGGTTCAATTCCCAGTCAGGGCACATGCCTGGGTTGCAGGCCAGTTCCCAGGAGGGGATGCATGGGAGGCAACCATACATTGATACTTCTCTCCTTCCCTTCCCCTCTGAAATAAATAAATAAAAGCTTTAAAAAGAATTTAAGGTGTAGGCAGTATATGTTATCTTGAAGATTACAGGCTCTGAAGCCAGTCTACCTGGATTAGAAATCTCAGATTTTCCTTTTTCTATGTGGTAGTATTTGTTAAGTTATTTAACCTTTCTCTGCCCCCTTGATTTTCTCATCTATAAATTGAGGGTAATGATAGAACCTCCTTCATAGAATTCTTGTGAAGTTTAAGTGGATTAATGTATGTAAAGTGCTTAGAATAGTACCTGGTACGTGTTAGGTGCACAAAGAATGTTAGATATTATTGTTAGTATTGTGATTTTCATACTTTATCTCCACAATCCTTAGTGTAGTTTGATGTTGTTAATTTTCTCACTTCTGATCTGTGTCAACGAGATGTTATGTAATATAAATATTACCTATTTTAACATCAGAAATAGTTGGTATTTTGCTTCTACAATAGAATGAACTTTAACTTTTATGCAATGATTGTAGTTTATGTGTGAACGCTTACAGTTAGTGCTTGCTTTAGAGTGGAGTAGGACCTCTGTTTGGGTGTGTTACTTGATTCTGTGTTTCTTTTTCCACAGCAATACAAGTTCTTGCGCTTTAGGAGATCTTTGCTCTTACTAGTTAAACACAGTTGTATGGAATCACTGTTCCTGATTAGAAATTTCTGCATTGTGTATTATTTTCTTGGTAAGAATTTATGTTTTTTATAGTATATGTGTTAGCGTATAGCTCAGAAAATGTCAGTTACAAAGTCACTTTTTATTGTTTTTGTATGTTTCCTACATTTGTATATGTGTGATTAGCCTAACTGATTCATTATTTAGATTGTCAAAGAATATTTAGTTAAGGGGAAATATTGTTAAAGAAAATGTAGAATATATATATGTAGAATAGAAAGTCACTTTTTATTGTTTTTGTATGTTTCCTACATTTGTATATGTGTGATTAGCCTAACCGATTCATTATTTAGATTGTCAAAGAATATTTAGTTAAGGGGAAATATTGTTAAAGAAAATGTAGCTGAGTGGAATATCACTCAGCTTTAAAAAAAAGGAGGAAATCCTGTTACATGCCACAACACGGCTGAGTCTCGAGGACGTCATAGCACATGAAGTAAGCCAGTCACAAAAAGACATAGTGTATGGTTCCATTTGTGTGAGGTGTCTAGAGCAGTCCAGACTTGTAGAAACTAGAAGTAGGATCCGTGGCTGAGGGGAGGGAGAAAAGGGACGACGCTGCTCAGTGGGTGTGGAGTGTCAGAGGTGAGAAAGCTCTGGAGGTCTGTCGCACAGCAAGGCATGTACAGTGTGTGCCCACTTAAACACGGTTAAGACGATACAATTTTTGTTACGTGTTTTTTACCACAAAAGTGTTCTTTTTTAAAAAAGGAAAATATTGTATGTGATTTGGTCATTACTCTAGATATAACATACTCGATTTTACGAGTTTATAACTTGGTACTAATACAACAGAAATATCCTGTTGCTAAGGGAACCTTGTAGAATTATTAGCATGAATTTAAATATAAAAATATAGCTTCTTTAATATAATGAACAGTACAAGTTAGATGGAAAACATTAATCTCAGTAGTAACACATTATAATATAACTAAAATCCAATGTTCTAAAACAATTTTCAGACTATAACTTTTTCTGATCCTATTTTTTTCTGTGGATATAATTTTACAAAGTTGTTCTCATTGTGGGTAGGCCATTTTGTTGTGTACTTGTTCAGTTGTAGTTTACATGATCCATTTGTCTACATAGTTTTCAAACATGGCATTCTAATGTTAATCCTTCTTTGTATTAACCTACTACAAACAGCCTGGCTGTTCTCTCATACAGGCATACCTTGTTTTTTTAATGTGCTCTAGTTTATTGCACTTCACAGATGTTGCATTTTTTTTACAAATTAAAGGCAAGACCCTCCACTAGCAAACAGATTACGTCTTGCTTTATTGCAGTACTCCGGAACACTGCAGTATCTCTGAGGTGTACCTGCAGTTGTACATCGGGCTGACGTAGCGGCCATGTCAGAATTTCCATGGTCAGCTGTTTCTTCCCTTTCTTTCAAATTTTATTTCCAGTGTTACCACTTTTCATTTTTTTGTTGTACTTCGGGGGGTTTTGGCCGTTGCCCTCTTTCAGTTATTCATATTTGTAACATGTCATATGGTGATGCAGACTCTGGCCCAGGGGGTCCGTGTGCTATGGCTGCAACGAACAAATTCACACCAAATTCACACCGACTGCAGAAGTCCTGTGGAGAAAAAGGGACGGCAAGGCCGCTCTCTAAGTGAGAGAGAGGGCCCCCACCACTGCCAGGACAGGCTTTTATTGCTTTTCTGGGTACATTACAGCGAGGATGGTCCTCATTTACTATGCACAGGTTTGCTCTAGGTGGTTACTCTTTACAGATAACAAAGGAGAGGAAGTTGCTAATTACTACAAAGAGAAAGGATATTTGCAAATGCAAAGGAAAAAGTGGTTGAACTGGTTACACTCTATGCATGGGAGGTTTGGCATAGATTTTAGGAAGTCACTTTGAAGATATGCAATAAACATTGCTGCCTGAATTCTGGATGTGGGAGTTTTAGCAAAAAGTAAGCCTCAGAGTGCCTGGGTACAATGCAGGCCTGATTCCCCACGGAAAACCGATCGGTGGGCTCGGTTCCTGTGCCATCTGGCTCCCCACTGGTTTTCCGAGTCAGGGGCTAGGCTACATTTGCCATGCCACACGGAAAGGTTCCCCGTAATGTGGGTTTACCATGGGAGACAAGGAGGCAACACAACTACATGCCTTGTTGTCTGCGCCTGAACTGAATAACGTGAGTGACCGGTCACAGACAGACTTTGAAAGAAGAGATGCGATTGGTCATCGGTCATGGTGTACATTCGTTATGTACATCCTGATTTGTGTACTGAAAACCTAGAAGTACTGTTTTGAGTCGCTGACAGTGAATATGCCATGGAAACTGAAATTTGAGTTGTTGGAGGACTGGTCTTAGTGAATAGACCATGGTTACTGAAATATGTACAGCTGGAACTGCAAAGCAAGGATTGCCTGTAATTAGAAATTACTCTTGCCCATTCCTAATCAAACAATCTAGCATTTATAACTGAGGTCTTGGTGTCTACTTGGCTGTGTCATCAACCTCATATTTCAGAGCACAATTAAGGCCTGGCCGGTGTGGCTCAGTTGGTTGGGCATCAGCCCGCCAAGTGAAAGGTTGCCAGTTGGACTCCCCGTCAGGGCACATGCCTGGGTTGCAGTTCCAGTCTCCAGCTGGAGTGGGTGCAGAAGGCAGCCAGTCGATCTTTCTCTCTCACATCATTGTTTCTCTCCTCTTGCTCCCTCTTTTCCCCCCTCTGTAAGCATGGTTAAGGTTTGCTTTTATAACTTTTTATGCTCACAGCTTTGTATTTTTCCCCCCATAGGCCATATTCCCAAAGCTTGGATTAGCACTGCTATGGACCTTCAAATAGATGAGTAAGTGCTCTGTGAGGAGTCTAATTATAATTAGTCTTAAATGTTTTCATTCTTTTAGATGTTTGCTTCTTTCCAGATGTTTTGGTTGGTTTAACCTTTAAGATTTTTAAAAATTGTATTCATTTTTGAATAAGCGTAGTTCACATAGTCTGAAATTCCAAAGGTATGTAAAAGGGTATGTGGTAAAGAAGATTCCTTTTGCCCTGTGACACCCCAGTCACCCAGTCACTGTCCCCAGAAGTAAGCAGTAATTCATTTTTTGTTAGATACAGCTCTTACATAAAAGTAGACTTCTTGAGTTGCACGGCATGCCTCTCTCTTGTTTTTCTTCATTACTTAGTAGTAATTCTATGCTGTGTTGTGCCAGACAGCTGCAATGCTGTGGGCATTACTCTGATTTTGCCTATGAGGATACCAAAATTGAGGAGTGTCTTGTGACCAGTTGAAGGTCATATGTGGCAATCAGGTGTATTCCTGATGCACTTCGTACATCGTTAAAGCTTTAATCTATATTGTGCAAATAAATGTAAATGTCTTTATTAGTGTTTGTTCTTTTAATTATTACTATTATTATTATTAATATTTTATTTATATTTAGATCTAAATAGAAATATTTATATTTATTTATATTTAGATCTAAATAGAAATATTTATATTTATTTATATTTAGAGGGGAAGGGAAGGAGAGAGGGATGGAAATATCAGTGTATGGTTGCCTCTCATGTGTCGCCTGCTGGGAACTGGTCTGCAACCCAGGCATGTGCCCTGACTGGGAATCAAACTGCGATTGTTTGGTTTGCAGGCCCATGCTCAATCCACTGAGCTACACCAGCCAGGGCTGTTCTTTTAATTATTCCACTGTGAGACTTTTTGTGTCACGTATGGACTGCACTGGTTTTTGGGAGTGGGAACATTGGCACATACGGATGTTTATGAGACATTATGGTCATTATGGTTTCTTCAGTGTAGATGTCAGTCTCTAACTGTTAAAAATTCCTAGGTAAAATTTAGTTTTGTCTTCTGCTGAATTGCTAGATGTGAAACCAAAAACATGGGTCATGTATTATGTTAGCCCAGATTTTAAACTGGGTCAAATAGAAAAAGAAAAATAATAATGATAATTGACAGAAATTTAACATAACATTTTTTTCCTCTTTTCACTTAAAAAATGTTTTGTTTGTATGTGACTGGTATTCTATCCTTAATGTATGCCAGGTCTTCGGTAAATGTTTACTTAAAAGCTGAAAATAACTCCCATTTATTGTGCCCACCACTCCACAAGTGAATGTCAAATACTATGCTGAGCTCTCCTAACATAAGGTGTTTTAAATCTCATAATAGCCCTTAGAGGTAGAACAAAGGGATTAGGCTGTCATTACATGACAGAAGAAACTGAGAGTGGAGTGGCCAAGAAATTTATGTAATCACAGCACTTATAAATGGCTGAGTCAGAGGTTCAAATACTTTTTCACAGTTGCTTGTTGTGTGATTGTAGGATTTCAATGACTTCGCTAATTGATCTGTTCAAGATTTTGGTAAGATAGCATTTGTTTTATTTAGCATTCCAATAAGAGTTTCTTAACTTATTTGAAAAGTAAAGATTTTTTAGTTAATACCATGTGCATTTAATTAGTAAGAAAGTCTTCACAGGGTGTGCAGATAGAGCTGAATGGGGTCCAGGAGAGGTGCTAGTTATGTCGAATGACTTTTAAGTGTCAAACTACAAAAGCAACAATGGTAAACTTTTACTCAGCCTCCAGGGGTTGGCTTACAGGCTTGGCATATTCTTCCTCCCTAGTAAATGGCAGTGAAGGTTTTGAACACAAGGAGCTGTGCGCCAGTTTAGTCTGCTCCTCCCTTTAGGCTCCCTCGATGCTCCTTGTTAGAAGGTAGAAGGGAAAGAACTCCATAGGTACAAAGTGAGAAGGGTCCATTACCATTACATTTTACAAATCGGATTTGTTTGTTTCTCAGTGTTGAGCCTCAAGTCTTTTAAGTGCTTTGATTGTGTTTCCCATGGTATTAAACAATAATTTCTGCTTTCATAGGCAGTTTCATCGGCCTCTTGATACTGTGAGTGGCCTCTTGAATCTCTCATTACTCTACCACGTCTGGTTATGTGGAGTCTTTCTCCTGACGACTTGGTACATCTCATGGATACTCTTCAAAATCTATGCTACAGAGGTTAGTACTGAGTTTTGTTCCTATGTTTGCATTTTGGAGGACACAGATTTATTTTTACTAGAGCACTGATCAGCATGCTATTTTGCCCAAAGCCATTTTGGTAAACCTGAGTTTTGGTTTTTCTTCTGAGACTTCATTAGGGATGTATCATTTATAACCATCACTTACTTTGTTATTATTATTATTATTTTATGAGGAACAGTGTTAGTATTCTTAATTGTTGGAAACTAAACTGAGTGGATTGCTAGTGGTATCTATTTATTATGCTTTATCTGCTATCTAATTCTTTTCTGAAGGTTTTCCTTTCTCTCCCATCTAGAATGAATAAATACTGAATTTTAAAATATTTTTATGTGCTATTGATATAGATACTATTAAAATTTTTAAATGTACGGCAGTGTGCCCTGGCTGGTGTAGCTCCAGTGGATTGAGTGTGGGCTGCAAACCAAAGGGTCGCCGGTTCAATTCCCAGTCAGGGCACGTACTTGGGTTGCAGGCCAGGTCCCCAGTGGGGGCCACATAAGAGGCAACCACACCTGGATGTTTCTCTTCCTCTCTTTCTCCCTCCCTTCCCCTCTCTCTAAAAGTAAATAAATAAAAAAATCTTTAAAAAATGTATGGCAATGAAATATTTGTTCTTTGAATGAAACTTTAAAAATTTATATTGAAGAAATGTTTTTAATGAATGGAATTTACATTGTTTTTATCATTCAAGTGTTTGTCTTAGAAAATGGGTATTTCTGTTTCATTTTACCATTTCTGTAAGTTTATATCCTTTAGTGCCTTCAAAGAACCTTTGTTTCTAAAATTTTTTCTATTATTGGAAGCCAGAGATCTAATAAAACTGTGGGAGTAACATTTTAGAAAGTAGTATGTTTGGTTGTATATAACGTGAATACAACCTATATTTTCAAGGAACACTGTAGATGTTAATTTGGTTGTATTGCCTCCTTTTGTAATTAATTTCAATTAGCACTGAATATAATAAAGTCATGAAAATACTCATTATCATAATCCCTTTGATTATATTTGATAGGCTCATCTGTTCCCTGTTCAGCCACCATTTGCAGAAGAGTCAGATGAATGCCTCCCAAAAGTTTTAAACAGCAATCCTCCCCTCATTATAAAGGTACCAGAACTGTCCATCTTGTATCTTTACATAGTCATGTCTAACTTATCTTGTGGAAGGACTTAATATTTAGTATATTTAGGTATTTAGATATATTTTTTGAGGGCCTGGACTATTCTGGTACTGGCATTATAAAAATCACTGACATGCTACATTGAATGCGGTTCACTTTTTCACTTTCTTTCCAAGTGACTAAAATGAAGTATGTACTACAATGTATGTGTACAAGTTAATTCTGTATTCAGGGTAGATACGAAAATATTTTTAAGCATGATGTATGATGATATTCATTAGCTTTTCATAAACTCTTCATGGTAGCAAAGCAAACCACTGCTAACTTTTTTATCATTGGATCGGTATGTGTTTTTACTCCTGTGGTCTTGTTGGCTGTTATGATCAAAGGTGGTGCTTGGTAGTGTGTAGACATTCAGTGACTCGCTTAAGGTACAAATAGTGATAATGATCCTAAAACAAATTTTAATCAAAGAGTTTAAAGTAGTCGTAATTAATTTACAAATCAAACTAAGCGAAAATAAATTGTTTTGATTTAAATTGCATTTTGAAATTTTAAAGTAGATCTACAGTATAAATCATCCTGTTAAGAGGTCATAGTAATTGAAAAATAAATGAAATAGTTAGAACCCACAGTTTTGATTGTACTCTGGAAGTTACAAATCAATAAGAAAATGAACCACTAAGGCTGTGATTACTTTTAAATATCAATTATGACTAATTTAATAGATAAACAGAAGTACCTACCATTCTTTTGGTTATTTAACAAGTCTTTATTTACTGGGCAGGTGTTAGTCACTGCTGGTTACTTAGGGTGTAATGATGAATAAGATGTGGAACAGCTTAATGGAAAAGGCAGATAGACAAAATAATGAAAATTTACTATGGTAAGTATAGCGTGAACCACTTATTCTGCTTGGGACCAATATGAGAAAGCTTCACAGAAGGGATGGTCTCTTAAATGATGAGTGAGGAGGTTTGCCAGGGAACAAAATGAAAATTTTCGGTGAAAAAGGACAGCAGATATTGCATGTCTGCTGTGTGCTAGACACTACCTTTGAATGTGGTGGCAAGCAAGACTTTGTTCCTGCATCCCAGTTTGGTGGGTGGAACCAGATGAGAAAAGTGAACAGGCAGTTACGATAAATTAAGTACCACAGCTGAGAACTGTGTTGTATGTTAGTGTGGGGGAGGCCGGCGAAAGGTCCAGGAGGAAGTGATGTTTAAGTTTCCCTCCACAGAGGTAGGATAACAGAGAGTTCTGCAGTTCCTTGTAGCTGGAACTTCATAGTGGGTGGGGTGTCCTATAGAGGGTAGGGGCAAGAAAGTTCTGGAAGTTTAAAAAGGAAAGATAAATATTATTTTCTTTATGAAAAATTTTAACTGATTCCCCCTAAGATATATTATGCTGAGCCTAATTCATAAGTAAGATTTTATATAAAGATTAAAAAAATTAAACAATATGTATTTTTTCCCTTTTAGTATCTGGCCTTGCAGGACCTGATGTTGCTTTCTCAATATTCTCCTTCACGAAGACAAGAAGTTTTTAGTCTTAGCCAACCAGGTAATGCTAAAAGTAATAGACCTACCCTGGCTGGTATGGCTCAGTGGATTGAGCACAGGCCTGCAAACTAAAGGATCACCGGTTCAATTCCCAGTCAGGGCACGTGCCTGGGTTGCAGGCCAGGTCCCCAGCAGGGAGTGCTTGAGAGGCAGCCATGCAGGGATGTTTCTCTCTTCCCTTTCTCCCTCCCTTCCCCTCTCTCTAAAAATAAATAAGTAAATAATTTAAAAAAACAAAAACTAAAAGTAATAGACCTGATTTGACATGTGTGTAGTAAGTGTTCTACTTTTGGTGAGATAGGTATGTTTAATAAAATATCACACATGAGTGAGCGCATTAAATGAAGCCAGGATTTAAGTCTTATAAAACAAAGTGTTAGTGGTGTGGTTAGAAGTTACATCATCAGGAAAGGTATTTTTAAACTTTCATATTATTTGCTTCAGTCCCCTTATTCCCTTAACTTGGTAGGTTGACAGTTTTAGAGCAGGAAAGCAGTTTAAGAATTCTAGAAGTTTTAATGCTACGGAGTGTCTTAAATATCAGGTGTTCTCATTCTCAGAGAGGTTAGTGGCTTAAATAAAGTTAATGTCAGAGCTGGAATAAGAAATTCTGTCATTGACTCCCAAGTGCAGAGCTCCCTCTTCCTGTTACTGTGCCTCCCTTGAAACCAAGTAGAAAGGAACTAGATTTGATGGTGACCCAAAGGTGCTCTTGGAGACTCTGTTACTTGCCACCCTCTTCGAGACTAATTTAATTGTACCAGTGCTCTGCTTTGTACAATTAAATACAATCCTAGGGGGGAGACAATCCCAGCCCCTCCCACCACCGGGGAACAGAGAACTGGTAGCTTTCCATCTTCTGTCTAATCGGCACTTCATTATTTTTCCAAACTTGCCAATTCCCAGATTGTAAAATAAACCTTATGTATAGTTAAATGTTACATGGAAATAAAATCCAGCTATATAAAAATATAAAGGATTGAAGCCATTCTACTTTTAGTAACATGAAAAATGTGGAGAATAACTGTAGCAGTACTTTTAAGATTTTATTTATTTAGTTTTAGAGAGGGGAAGGGAAGGAGAGAGGGAGCAAAATATCAGTGTGTGGGAGAAATATCAGTTGGTTGCCTCTGTCATGAATCTTGCCCGGGGACTGAACTCGAAACTCAGGCATGTGCCCTGACTGGGAATTGAACCCATGACCTTTCTTTAATGTTGCAGGATGATGCCAAACTGACTGAGCCACACCGGTCAGGGCTGTAGCAATACTTTTCTATCAGACTTAGGTTCTCTACACATTAAATATTTTCACCAGATATTCAAGGAAACTGTAACAGGGTGGCGTGTTCTCTGCCAGAGAACTAGGGCATATTATTAAAATTTAACTGGACCTTTAATGTAGTTCTCTAGTGGTCCTGAGTGATAGCAGTACAAAACATTTGGGGCCTACCGATGAAGCATTTTGTTTGCAGGTGAAGTGATGCTCCTCTTGAGTTGTAAAAGGGAAACGTTGAAGGAAGGCTGTAAGTAAAGAGAATGATTATTTGGCACCCAGGATGGGGAAACCAATTTTCAGTGGATTACTGCTATTCTTAACCCATAATGAAGCAAGTTGATTTTCACAGACAGCTCTAGGACATAAAAGTCTTAGAAAATCAAAAGGTAATGAGGAATAAGGGAATAAGAGTGTGGACCATAGTGGTTTAAGTTAAATAATCAGCAGATATGTAAGCTCTTCAGGTATAAAGTATTATCATTACAAAATAATATGTAACTCCTGTGGATGTAAGAGCAGATAGGGACTGGAATAGAAATGAAAATATAAGGAAGCACAGTGTATCAGAAACAGCAGGGTAGAGGTCACCAGGGGCCGTGGTGTGCGTCTCGTTAGACGGGCTGGTGTTTGCTGTCTCGGTCCGTTCAGCACTGCTGGTACAGTACCCTGGGTGTCTGCACTCACACCACACTCTAGTGTTGGCTTTATGTTAGTGATCAGCTCGAGAGATTTTTTTATGGTAAAATAGCAATGCTTGTAGACTTTTTGGAAAATTATTCCTTCCAAATATTTATTGAACTCCTGCTGTGTATTAGATGGCATGAATATAAATAGTAGCTTAACTGAGAAAAGTGGGCCCTGATACAAAACATTTCTAATTGGTTTTTCTCCTCATTTGAGAGACTACAATTATCTAAGTTTTACAATTTGGTGTTTGGACCTCCTAGGTGGACACCCCAACAATTGGACAGCCATTTCAAGGGAGTGTTTAAATCTTCTAAATGATATGACTCAGAAGCTGGTTCTCCACCAAGAAGCTGCTGCTACCAATGGAAGGGTAATGTCTTCATCATACACCGTGGAACCCAAGAAAGCGAATTCTCCAGGTAACTGCTTGCATTACTAAGAGAGGGGAAAACTTTTGCATTTTATTTCCTAAGAAAGATGATAGTTAATCTAAAGATAGATATGTGACTGTGAGATATATATTTTTAGGGAAAACTGATCTAGTATATGGAATATTGTACTGAACCAAATAAAAGAACTTGGTATCAAGATAGGTAGAAAAAACGAAGTCCAGTGTGGTGGTGGTATTAAAAGGATAAAAAAATGTTGGTTATCAAATGGGAGACTTCAACTTACCCTAATGCAAAGCCAGGTAAATCTTTACAAATAATACAGGATGCTGTTCTAATTGCAGTATCCCAGAGACACAAGAAGTTGCTGGAAAATGCCCAAAGAGCAGATGAAAATGATGAGTAATTTGGCAATTCATTGTTTTAAGATACATTCTTATGCATAAAAATACATCTTTGTGTTTCAAATGCATTCATTATTATAAGATAGCCTAATATAATGTTAGTACTACAGTTTGAAAGATGAAAGTTGTGAGGAAGAAATACAGGTGGAGAAACTTAATGGTATTTTATTTTACCAAATCCCTTAAGTAGAAAATGCCTAGGAATGTAAGACTCTTCAGTGTCTTTTGGTGCTAAGCATTTACTTAGTACAATGGGTGAAACTGACTAGGTGAGGGCGTGCTAAACTTGAGAGAACAGGCAGCATCTGAGGGGGGAATGTGAACTGTTGTTTGTTTTTAAGATTTTGTTTATTTATTTTTAGAGTGGGAAAGGGAGGGAGAAAGAGTGAGAGAGAAACATTGATCTGTTGCTTCTCATACACACCCTGACCAGGACTGAACCTGCAGCCGCTTTGTGGAATAATGCCCAATCACCTGAGCCACAATGGTCAGGGCTGAGCTCGTGGTCTTTTTTTTTAAGAGAAGCCTAAAATCTAAAAAATCTTATGTGAAACCTTCCACTTTTTAAACGTCAATTAATCTTGGTAGTTAAAAAAATTCCTCCGTAGACCAAAAGACAAACATGTTTACATTATTATTCTGGAGAGACTATATACCAAAACCAAACAGACTACAGTAGAAAAATGCTTGAAATAAGTTTATGAATGTCAGATTTTAAACAATGGCTTAATTTTTATTTTTTAATTGATTTTATTTACCTATTTTAGAGAGGGGAAGGGAAGGAGAAAGAAAGAGAGGGAGAAAAACTTCAAGCAGTTGCTTGCATGTGCCTGGATTGATGTACTCTGAGTGGGAATCCAACTGGCGACCTGTCGCTTTGCAGGACGATGCCCAACCAACTGGGCCACACCGGTCAGGGCCATGAATGTCAGATTTTAAAATATTCTAGAATGTTTCAGACATTATTGGCTTTCAGATTAGTATTTATATATTGAACAAATATTTATTATATGCCTACTACATACCAAACAATGTTCTAAAAGCCAGAGAATCAAAGATGACAAAATATTCTTGGAACTGACTTTTTAGTGGAAGGCACACAGATTATGATAAGACAATGTTATGGCTAAAAAGAAAGCTGTCAAAGAGGAGTCTGCATGGGTAAGGAGATTTTTGATAACAAAAGGAGTTCTTATATGTTATAAAAAAAGATTTTTATCCCATAGGGAAATGGAACCAGTAGAGGATTTTGAATAGTCTAGTTACATCAAATTAGCATTTTACAAAGATCATTGTGATTTTGGGTTGGAAGATTTATAGTTCTAAATGAGATTTTCATTATTTTATTTTATTTTTACAGACTTTATTTATTTTTAGTGTGAAGGGAAGGGAGGAAGAAAGACAAAGAGAGAAACATCAATGCGTGGTTGCCTCTTGGGCACCCCCAACCGGGGACCTGGTGCAGCCCAGGCATGTGCCCTGACTGGGAATCGAACTGGAGACCCTTTGATTCACAGGAGGGCACGCAATCCACTGAGCTACACCAGCTGGGGCGGATTTTCATTATTTTAAATTGTTGTCCTATCCCATCATGCAGACAGTTTACCTGTGATTTTGAGGAATTTTCGCTGAACTTAAAAACTCCAGTATCACTTTAAAAATTGAGTATTTAAAGATTTCTAATTGCCACCAACTCTTAAAAAAGTTATGTAATGAAAATTTGCTACTTTAAATGTTTAATGTCTTATTGTGGTTTTATTAAGAAGATAGAATACTAGTGTATGATTTATCTTTATGCCTTCTACTGTAGTGGCAGGGAAAATGTTCCTTTGTTTTTTTACAATAGACACTATAAGTTGATAGAGTTAATTTGTGAAAAAACTGTTTACAGATGAGATTTGTAGAGTCACATGTGTACATATTCTGGGCAAATAGGTCTTTGGTATGACTTCTGTTAATTTGAAAGAACTCTGGGGAAAATGGGATAAGGTTAGCCCTCTTATCTAAATTTTTTTGCTGTACAACTTTTATTTTTATCATTTATGCTATTACAGTTGCTCCCACTTTTTCTCCCTTTCCCCAGCACCACCCAGCCCCATCCTCGCCCTTTCCCTGGCCAGTCCCCGTATTCTTATCCATGCCCATGGGTTGTGCATAAATGTTCTTTCGTTAGTCCCTTCACCATCTTTCATCCTGTCCAGCCACCCCACCCTACTTTCTGGCAGCTGTTGGTCTGTTTTATGTATCTTAGCTTCTGTCACTATATTAGTCATTAGTTTATTGTTTGTTAGTTCATTAGATTCCACGTAATAAATGAGATCCTGTGGCATTTTTCTGTCACTGACCGGCTTAATTTACTTAATATAATTTTCTCCAGGTCCATCCTTGGTATTGGGAAATGGAAGAGTTTCTTCTCTTTTTTTACTGCTGTGTAGTATTCTATTGTGTAAATGTACCACAGCTTTTTTATCCACTCATCTGCTGATGAGCACTTAAACTGTTTCCAAATCTCGGTTAGTGTAAAAAGTGCTGCTATAAACATAGGGGTGCATATATTTTTTGGTATTGGTGTTTTGGAATACACCTTGGGGTGTATTCCCAGAATTGGAATCGCTGGGTCATAAGGGAGCTCCAGTTTTAATTTTTTAAGGATACTTCATGTTGTTTTCCGCAGTGGCTGCACCAGTCTGCATTCCCACCATCAGTGCATTAGGGTTCCCTCTTCTCTACATCCTTGCCAACATTTGTTTGTTGATTTATTGATGGTAGCCATTCTGACAGGTATAAGGTGATAGCTCATTGAGGTTTTAATTTGCATTTCTCTGATGAATAGTGATGTTGAGCATTTTTTCATGTCTACAGGTGCTTTGTATGTCCTCTTTGGAGAAGTTTCTATTCAGGTCTTTTGCCCATTTCATAATTGGATTTTATCTGTACATTATTATAATATAAATTTGGTTATGTTTAGCCAAGTAATAGTTATATTAAGAGCATGCAGTAAAACTGGAAAGATTATATTGCAGTAATTAAAGTTGTTGCCATATAAAAATAAAATATAAATTGAGAAGGTTATTCAAAACACCGTAGAGAAACTGACCTTGGAGATGAGGATATACATGAGAAAAAAACAACAGAGGCTATACCAGTCTGACAGAAAAAGATGTTTAAAGCTCTTTGAGTGGCCACTGAGTTGCAGTAATAAAAACTGGATCTTGAGAATGTAAACCTAAGTGGAAACAACCTACTGGGCCTCAGGACATGCATTAAACAAAAAATTGAGAGGCATAAAATTTAAGAATCCCCATTTGGCCTGTTTGGATTAGGTTGCCCTTTTAGCGTTGGATCTGTTCTTTTGCAGAAGAAACTACTTTTCTGACCCCCAAGTCTAGCCAGATGCCTCGGCCTTCAATGCCACCATTAATTAAGACATCACTGTTTTCCTCGAAATTATCTACACCCGGTGTTGCCAGTCCCCTTGGATCTCCATTTGGCTCTGGTGTAATGAATCGGATGGCTGGAATTTTTGATGTAAACACCTGTTATGGCTCACCTCAAGGTTCTCAGCTAATAAGAAGAGGGCCACGATTATGGACTTCTGCTTCTGGTGAGGACTGTTTATATAGTGTATTTTGAAATGTCATAGTTGCAGAGAATCAGAGCCTGTGTTTTCACCTTGTTTTTTTTTTTTTTTTTTTGATAGATCAGCAAATGAATGAACTTTCTAATCTTCCATCTACTCTTAGTGCGGAGGGTAAGACAGTGAGACGGCCCAGTGTGATTTATTCATGGATTCATAATAAACATGAACAGGTATGGTGATATGGTTATAGGATTTATATTTGCATGTAACATTGAGATCATCAAGGATCTCACACGAGTAAGCAACTAGGGATAAGTGGGACTTTTTTGATGCTTCATATGTTCAGTTGTCTCATATGAAATTACCAGTTAACTGGTTTTGAGCTGTGCTTGGTTGTGTGAGGAACGTGGACACTAGTGTGGCTGGAGCAGAGTGAGTGAGGGGATTGTGGCAGGTAGGTGGGCGATGAGGTCAGAGGGGTCGCAGGCACCCAGAGCTCTTCGGGCCCATTAGTGTTGTGTAGGACTGACGTTTTCTGAGTTGGAAAGCCACTGTATGGCCTTGTCCTTATAAATTGAAAGTGCTGCTTTACCTACTGTGCTGAGACTACATTCTCAGAGGGCAGGATTAGGAGCGGGGAGCCAGCGGTACAGCTGTCGAAGTATCTAGTGCAAGACGGTGGTATCTGTGACCAGGTTGGGTGTGGTAGGGACTAAGATGTGGTCAACGTTGGGATATATTTTGAAGGTAGATGTAATAGGATTTGCTTATGATTTGTTTGTGGTGTGAAATACAGACTAAATGTTGACTCTAAAGTTCTTGGCCCAAGGATCTGAAATAATACAGTTAAAATTTATTGAGTGCAATTTGCTAATGATTCTGGAAGAAGGGATTTGATGGAAATAAGGGGGGGACATCTGGAGTTTGATTTCAGACATGTTAATTCAAACAAATATTGGCAGATAGTCGAGTAAAAATACAGAGTAAGAAATTAGACATATATCTGGAGTGCGGGGGGAAGTTCTGGAATGGAAATGTAAATTGGGAAGTTATCAGAGTATAGACAGTATTTAAAACTATGAGACTCCAAGA
>PVKM010001334.1:0-53561 GCA_004027735.1 Carollia perspicillata | reverse complement strand
TTAATTGAGGGAAGAACTGAAGACATTTTATGGATTTCAGTATCTAATATGTTTATGTGCCTTAAATACTGTCAGCTTATAATACTAAGATATTTTCTCTGTAAATGTCAGCTAGTAGAAAGGCACTCTACATCTTAAGATTTGAAGAGGGGGGAGAGGAGTAGGGAAAACATGCTCATTTTTGGTATTAAGAGGTATCAAGACATGGTATTGATACATGGTTTGGTATTTTTGGTATCAAGACAGCTGTGGAGAATTGAGAAAGAATATGGTGTTAGAAAATATTACCAGGTCCGCTTAGAATTCCTTTCATTATGACAGGTCTTTAATTTGGAGGTTAATGTGTACATGTGTGGTTTAGGTTGGATGGCCTGGCCCATCTTGGTTATCCAATTTATAGTACAAAGGTATTTCCTTATATGGTTTATTGTAAATACTGTTCCTTCTCTGTATTTTGTTTATTTTATTTAAGTTGAAACTGTATGATATTTGAATAGAATTGAAAACTGTAAATGTGTTAATTCTTTCTTTTTTCCAACTCAGATTAAGAATTTCTTGTCAAAACGGGTGCTAATAATGTATTTTTTCAGTAAGGTAAGAATATATAGTTACAGCATTGGGGAAAGTGGGAGAGGAAACGAAATAAGAAATGAAGTAGCAGATAGGATTGGTCTTCTAAATATTTAGCTTGAGCCTCAAAAGCCAAACAGCTTTGCATTAGTGCTTCACTGAACCTCCATTTTAACCATAGCTGCCCATTGTCACCTCACATCTCACCTCAGTGGCCTCCTGGGGCTTGACTACACTCGCCTCCTGAGTCTCTTGACTGCAGGCAGCTTTGTGCTGATGGCAACCCCATCCTGCAAAAGGAGCAAATCCATGACAGTCCTTCGTGGCTCATTGTCCCACTAACATCTTTGTGGCCAGTTTGCTCTTCAGAAGAGAGATGACTGGGTTGGATAGCAGATGTTACAGTTGTGTTATATAAAAAGTTGTAATGCAGGCCACAAGCTAAATGACTTTCCAACTTGTCTCTTAGCTGCTTGCTCCTGTTGCCACAGGAAAGTAAATCTCAGTTGCAGAAGCTAAAAATTCATTCCTGTTTTCACTGGCTACAGCTGTTGTGTGTTAGCTAATCCTTTGATGAGCAAAAACCTTTGTCCATATGCAGGGGAAAGAATTTTTGTTTTGTTTTAGTTTTTTTTTTAATCTAGTTTTTCTCTTTCTGAAGATATTGCAGTATTCGCTAATACTGTACGCAATTATGCCTTCATGTGAAAGTTTGCATTGATATACATTATTTTTATTCGTTGGGAGTCATGCTTTGGTGGGGAGAGATTTGAGTAGCTTTGATAGGGTATACCTGTCACATAACAAAGAATCAATTCAAGTTCATGGAATTTTTTCACTATGGTGGCAGGGAAGATCACCCCCTAGCAGTTACCTTTATCAAAAACAATCCTACCTTAGACTGTCCAGAGCTTTGGGGAAACTAGTTGACCCCTGAGGCAGGCCTTCCACCAAGAGAAGGAGGGGTCGTCTGAAGTTTTACTTAGTGCTTTGTTTCACAAGGATACAGAGAACTCACTCTTGCTCTTTTCACTTAAGTTCCCTCATTTATTACTAACAACATTCTTGTGAGTTGTCTTTTTGTTCTCATTTTACGCATAAGGAAACCTGAGGCTTGGAGGGGTCAAGTAGCTAACTTTAGGGCACATGGCCAGTAAGTGGCAGAGCAGACACCAAAAAAGATGTGCTTTTTCCTTAGAATTGGACAGCTACTTTTGATTCTAATTTTGCAAGTGGATCTATTGTATGATAAGGAGTTATGGGCAGTGCCCTTTGATGTTGAGTGTAACATGCTGTTGTACTTAATAGGCTACATTGGTTGTATTACCAAAGCCAGCATTTATTTAAATGGACCAATTGTTGCACCACACTATTTGGCCTTATTATATTAAAGAAGGTTGGGTGGTTTTTCTTTGGAGTAGGGTTGAGATAGAAAATTCAAGACAGGTAGTATGTATTTAGGTAGGTTTGTGGGTTTTTTAAAGCTTTTATAATCATTCTCCTAAGTGATCTGTATACTAATCCTTTGTGGTGGATTGAGTGTGTCTCTTATTTTAAATGAGAAACTGAGGCACACAGAGATTTAGAGACTTGGCAAGGGTCACTTAGTAAGTTGGTGGCAGAATGCTTTATTGTAGTTAAATCATATTGTATAAAAATTTCAGATTTTAATTCTTGAGAGGCAGCGTGAATATTTTATTGTTATAGTCTGCATAGTTGATCAGATGAAGTAATAAGAATTTTTGCCCAGGCGAACGTGCTTAAATGTTTTTGTTTGTATTTGTAGCACCCAGAGGCCTCCATTCAGGCTGTTTTCTCAGAGGCCCAAATGCATATTTGGGCTTTGGAAGGTAAGCACTTTAAGTAAACTGCACTGTGATTTTATTTTATTTATTTTTAAAGATTTTATTTATTTATCTTTAGAGGGGAAGGGAAAGAGAGAGGGAGAGAAATATCAGTGTATGGTTATCTCTTCTGTGTCCCCTGCTGGGATCTGGCCTGCAACCCAGGCATGTGCCCTGACTGGGAATCAAACCGCGGTTGTTTGGTTCGCAGGCCTGTGCTCAATCCACTGAGCTACACCAGCCAGGGCTGCACTGTGATTTTAATTATCAGTTAGATTTTGAAGTGTGATCCATGAAAAGGTCAGCTTTGGACTTCGATGTCAACTTTTGAATTTTTAGATACATTTTTATATCTTTGCTTTACGTAAATTATTTTTCTTAAATATTTAGATGCACTTTAATCTGGGCAGAAATTTTCCTTGTATATGAGGTCTGTCCAAAAGGTTTCCAGCTATGTAATATGAAAACTAGAGACGTTTATTGAAGAAAATACAGGACTCAATGAACATTGTACATAGGACAATGATGTCTCAGTCCCTTTCCAAGTAGGCACCTTGGGACCTCACACAGGTTCTCCCAGTCGCTGTCAGCTACCCTGTCATATTTTCCTGAATCTCATCAAAGGTCTGAGATCTCTTCCCTTTCAAAGGTGATTTATGTTTTGGGAAAAGCCAGAAGTCACAGGGTGCCAAATCTGGGCTGTAGTGGGGCTGAATCACCTGAGTGATTTGGTGTTTCACCAAAAACTCTGCACAAGACGTGATGAAGTTTTCAATCACCAGTTGCCCATAGCTGCGGCCTTCTGAATCATCTGTCTGATTAGATTCCATGGAGGAATGTTCAAGGTTAACACAAAATTTGATGCAGAGTCATTGCTGTACTTGCTCAGTCATTTTGAGTGTGACAGCCACACAGTACACATGCTCACTCAATGGCATCTACCGCCTCCCCTGACTAGTACAGTGAAGTTGTCATTGTTCACACATGCACATTCCATCCCACTCCTTGGCTGTCAGGTTACATGATGTCTCGTGGTTCTCCTCATATTAGCAATTGCTGTGCTTTTTCTGGATAGACCTTGTGTAAGCAGAGAAACTGAGCCCGGTACTTTTGCATATCTTCCCTTCATAAAAACTGCAATTAATAGAATGTTTTTACTTTTTATGTTGCTATAACTAATATATTTTAATGTATTTAATTAGGTTAAATATGAAAACTTAGTTGTTAAAGAGACTATATATATTTATGTTATAGATACCTCCTTCTGAAAGCTTAAATGATACTTCTTCAGGGAGGCCTTTTCTAACCTAATGAAAGTACCCTTGCAACTTTCAGTCTGTAGGGACTTTGTTTTTCTTCCTAGTACTTATCACTACCAAATACAATATTATGTTAAAAAACACTTTTCCTGCTAGAACACAAAGCAGACAGAATGTGTCTTAGTCATGCCTGCTGCAGTCGAGGTACTTTCCAGTGCTTCTTTTGATCTTTGGCCCATTTTTCTACTGCATTACTTCTCTTTTATTTAGAAGTTCTTTAGCCCTGGCTGGTGTAGCTCAGTGGATTGAGTGCGGGCCCGCAAACCAAAGGATTGCAGTTTGGTTCCCAGTCAGGGCACATGCCTGGGTTGCAGGCCAGTTCCCAGCAGGGGATGCACGAGAGGCAGCCGTACATTGATATTTCTCTCCCTCTCTCCTTCCCTTCCCCTCTAAAGATAAATAAATAAAATAAATAAAAATCTTTAAAAAAAGTTCTTTATATATTCAGAATACCAATCCTTTATCAAACAGATATATTGCAAATCGATTTGCCTAATTTTAATTTGCTTTTAACTTTTTCTTTTCCCTTTAAGGTCTCTCTCACTTAGTAGCAGCATCATTTACAGAAGATAGATTCGGAGTTGTCCAGACTTCTCTACCAGCAATTCTTAACACTTTGTTGACACTGCAGGAGGTAGGCAGTACGCGGGCTGGGTGGAGGTAAAGGTCCTTTTCCTCCTCCTCACTCCAACCCAGCCCAGTTTTTCATTTGTTTTTTATGTATCATGATATTTACTGAGTAACAAAACATATAGTGGAAGTTAAAATAATGGTACTATTCTCACCCTCAGGAAATTGCAATCTAAGAAAACTAGGAAGAGATAATTTTAATTTATGTATAAATAATGATTTCATAGGAATAATGATTTTCGTAGAAAAAGGAATTACATATATTAAACCCATAGGTTGTTTTAAACTAATAGATCTTTTTAGTCCTAGACTTAAAGGCAGAGAAGTGAAATTTATACTTCTTACTTCCAGTTGGCTGCTTTTCCTAATGTCATGTTGGGTACTGTGTAACCTTTAATGATGGTCACATTGACCATGCAAGAGGAATTGCAGATTAAATCTTCAAATGGTAATATTCTAGATGTATTTTCCAAAATACAAATTCAAGAATTGATGACAGAAGAATATATTTTTAAGGAGAAAAAGGAAATAATATATGATATTCTCATCTAGTAAGTCATTTAACAGGAAGGACTTTGTCCCACAATGTAAATTAAGCTTGAATCATTCCATTTTTGCTAAAAGTACACATGATAATATTTCTTCATCTTCTGTGATACATGTGCACCAAAATTTAGTTTCTACAGTTCATCAGTGGATAAATGCTAAAAGTGTGCAAAGGTGATTGGAAGGCATAGATGATGGCAAAATGAAAAAAGTCACTGGACTAATCTTTTGAATTTGTCTTAGAAACCTAAGAATGAAAATGTTTGCAATTGTGCTGTGAAAAAAATGATTGAACTCTTCAGCAAAATTATAAACTGTTAAAAGTTTTTGAAAATACTGCATTTTCATTGTACAAATGCAAGAAAAAGAACTGGAAGTAATGATGGGCCAGAACCTATTGAAAATATATTTTCAATTTGAAATCAGGATTACAAGATGGATGTGTTCCCGGTTTGTGCATGATAGCTGATGAGTTGCATTCAGAGTGCATTGCCCATTTCAGATATCTCTATGTTCAAAATCTGGAAAATATGTTTATATTCTTATTTAAATCTCTGTAAAATTATTTTACATTATCCTGTCATTCTTCTGTAAATTGTTTGTAAAATAACTTTAAACTATAAAAAGGGCTCATTGGACCAAGGTGGTAAATGATGGTGTTTGTCCTGATAATATTGAGAGTTAATTAGAGAGTTTGCAAGGAAATTGAAGAGGAAGTAACTTTCCATTTTGATTCAGTGCTATTTAATGTTGTTTAATATGTCATGGAATACCACCTCCGTAGTGCCTAAAATTATCTCAAGTATGTCCCAGTCTTGGGAAATATTCTTGTAAGTTACTGTTGAAAGAATAAATGAGTAGACTTGAAGTTATCAAGGCAGACTGAACACACATATCAAATCTTATTCCTTCCCCCAAACTCTGCTAAACTATAGTAAAAGGACGTTTAAAAAGACATAAATCCAATAAGTAGCATAGACGGTGGGGAGAAAATAGACAGGGAGAGGGCAAGAGTAGTGTGGGAAATGTAGAAGCTAAAGAACTTATGATACATGGACAAGAACTAAAGAGGGGGAGTGTGGGTGGGAGGGGGTTGGCAGGGTGGAGGGGAATGAAGGGGTTAATGGGAGAACTGTAATGGCATAATCAATAAAAAAGTTAAAAAAAAAAAACAAAGAAAAAAAAAAGACATAAATCCATAAACAGGAGAAGAGACAACGACATCAAAATTTTCAAAGCCAAAAAGCAGATGGTTGAGATAAGGGACTAAGCAGCTCAGAGGCAGACCTGAAGTTGTTAGTGGGCCAGTACCAAGTACCTTTGGAATCAAGGATGAAGACACAGGTACCAAAAGAGGTTTAGTTGAGAGCTGTTTCAAAACCAGTTAGATCCTGCTCTGGCTGGTGTGGCTCAGTGGATTGAGCACTGACTGGCCTATGTACCAAAGGGTCACCAGTTGGATTCCCAGTCAGGGCCATGCCTGGGTTTTGGGCCAGGTCCCTGGTAGGGGCGTGCAAGAGGCAACTACACATTGATGTTTCTCTCCCTCTTTTTCCCTCCCTTCCCCTCTCTCTAAAAATAAATAAATAAAATATTTAAAAAACAACAACAACAGATCTCTAGACTCTCTGCTGCTGGTGCTCCCCTTCACTCCCACAGTAGTTGAAGTTTATCCCCTAGAGAAGCTAAAACACCAGGATTCTGGACTGAGAGAGCCCAGACACACTTCTGGGTATTGTACTAAAAGCTTAGTAGCTGTGTTTTCCACTTCGCTGCCTGAACACTGGAGACTGGGGGACTGGAAAACTCTGGGAATTCTGGACAATCCAAGAGGAAAGACCTACTAAAGTTACTGAGTTGGGTGCTCACCCCGCAAAAGTTCACACAGATCACCTGTTGTGAAGGCTGTTGTCAATAATCTAACCTTACTCAGAACTTTCGGTCATACAGGAAGTCCCACTCTCATTCATGAGCCAAGGGTAACTTCTTCCTTCCCTCCCTCCCTCCTTCCCTCTCTCCCTTCCTTCCGTCCCACTCTCTTTCTCTTTCTTTAATGCTCACATGAGGGTATGTTTATTACCTGGTTTTAGAGAGAGGAGGGGGGAGAGAAACATCCATCAGTTGCCTCCTATATGCACCCTGACCCGCAATCAAACACAAAACCTAGGTATGTGCCCAGACCAGGAATAAAGCCCACAGCCTTTGGTGTTGGGACAACACTCCAGCCAACTGGCCAGGGCAGGGGTCACTAGATTGCTGATAAAGGTCTCTAATGCAGAAGATAAAGACCAAAAGACGCAAAGAAGGGGAAAGTGATGTGGAAGAAGCTATAACAAGCCAAAAACCAAAAACATATTTAAAAAATCATCAAAACCCTCAGAAATAAGAGAGGATGTTAACATCCTTGAAACAAAAGTAGAATAATGCTAAAATAAAAAGGATCACCTAGATGACATAAAGCAGCTCTTTTAAAAAAAATATTTATTTATTTTTAGAGAGAGGGGAAGGGAAGGAGAAAGAGTGGGAGAGAAACATCAATGTGTGGTTGCCTCTCATGTGTCCCCCACTGGGGACCCAGCCTGCAACCCAGGCATGTGCCCTGACTGGGAATTGAACCAGCGACCTTTTGCTTCACAGGCCCGTGCTCTATCCACTGAGCTACACCAGCCAGGGCTCATAAAGCAGCTCTTGAAATTAAAAACATCATTATAGCTTGTTTTTATTTCTTTTGGTGGTTATATTCATTATTATAAATAATAGGCTTAAACTATTCTTGTCCCTTTGGACATTATCTTGCTGTAATAGATTAGTACACTTACACTTCTTTATTTTCACCTGTCATCTCTTAATGTAGTTATGTCATGTAATAAATGATATTATTTACCTTAGGCCTTTAAAGATATACTTAAATCTGTGTTCCGTCAACTATAAATAACATCAGTTTCACTTTTGAATTTTATCTCTCCCAATCTGTTCTTGCTCATAGGTGCTTTATCATCTAGAATTGAAAAGGAAGATTAGATAGTTAAGTAAATGACTTTTATTTATGTAAAGTATAAAGTTTTAGCCTTGTTTTTGCCAGGCTTTTTAATAAAGGACTCATACTGTTAAACATAAGCAGAGTAGGAGATCTGTGTTTCACTTCCCAGCTTTGCATTTTTGAGGATGTTGTGAAGTATAGATTCTGTTTTTAGAGGAAAGGACTTTTTTCAGGTAACTGCTGAAGTGGCTGGACTTCTACTGCGTTTTTCAAATGGTTTGTGGTCCAAAATAAGTATTTTTTTTCCTTTTTAAATTTTATTTATTTATCTTTATATATGGGAAGGGAAGGAGAGAGGGAGAGAAATATCAATGTATGGTTGCCTCTTGTGCATCCCCTGCTGGGAACTGGCCTGCAACCTAGGCATGTGCCCTGACTGGGAATCGAACCATGATTGTTTGGTTCGCAGGCCCACGCTCAATCCACTGAGCTACACCAACCAGGGCTCAAAATAAGTATTTTATAGTATGTGTCTGTCTCTGTCTATCTGAAATAAAAATCTTCTTAACCCTTTGGACTAGGTTGGCCTCCATCATAGTCTGCTCTGATGTGTTTTCTTTCTTGATCTAGGCCGTTGACAAGTACTTCAAGCTTCCTCATGCTTCTAGTAAACCACCGCGGATTTCAGGAACCCTTGTGGATACTTCTTATAAAACATTAAGATTTGCCTTTAGAGCATCACTAAAAACTGCCATCTATCGAATAACTACCACATTTGGTGAACATCTAAAGTAAGTTTACTGTTTTGATCCCTGATGACAGTGCATTTTCAGGAGTTCTCCTGAAAAATAGGTATGAAAATTACAAAGACTCACATACGGAAAGGGTTCTTTTGGGACCTTCATGATTCCTCCTGGAGTTAACAGCTTAGATTAAGACTTTATATTTTAAAAGTTGGCCTATTGTATAGGCTTTGGGCCCTTCTTTCAAACAGACCAAAAAAAGGGGAGAGAAAGTTATAATAGTAGCAAATGTAATTATATATTGTTTTTTAAAATTACCAAAACATCCTTAAGGGAGAAGAAAGGCAGAAAAGTAATAATTCTGTTACTGCCTCTTGGTCAGCAAACTAAGACTTGGGGTGAGCAGAGTCTTCCACAAATGAGCCCTCGGTGCGTGTGAATCATGCTGGAAAAACAGTGACAGATCACAACACCTTTAGACACAGAGCCAGAGAGAAAACCACAAATGCCAAACTGGTTTATATTTAGTTTCATTGATGTTTACTGCTTTCTTCTCATGAAATAATTTAGCTAAGCAGGATAAGGGATACTAGTTTATTAACTAAACTGTGTTTTATCATAATTATGAATGAACTTTAGAAGACAAGAGATTACTTTGCTTTTTCTGTATGCAGTCAGTTAATACTCGAGAACTTCTTCATACACCTGCTTTTAGAAACAGTGGTGTATTTTCGTTTACTTCCATAATACTAGGCGGTAGCAGCAGCACATATTATGGAATACTTTGGTTCTGAATGGGAATAACCAAGAGCTGTAGGTAATCCTCTTTCCTTAAGAGATTATTCACTTGTTTAAAAAGAAACAAAATCTGTTATTGAGTGCCTCCTGCATCTGTGCTCTCCAAAATTGTAGCCATGTATGGCTATTTTAATGAAGTTAAATAAAAGTTAAAATACAGTTTCTCAGCACACTGGCCTCATTTCAAGTCCTTAATAATTACAATGGCTAGTGGCTACTGTATTGGACAGCTTTGATACAAAACGTTTTCATCACTGTAGAAAGTTCTGTTGGATAGTGCTGTCCTAGACAATAACTTTGCACTTAATATACATATATTTCTTTTTATATATTCTTCTCAAAGGACCTGTGAGGTGTACAGAGATTGACATAACTGTAGAGAAATAGAAACTGAGGCTCAAAGAGATTAAGAACTTGCTTAATAGCACAGTCCAGTGGGTGTTAAGAACATAAACTTGAACTGAGGTCTTCGTTGCTTTTAAAATTCTACCTTCCCAGCACACCACTAGACTGTCTAACAGATGTGGACAGTCCTGCTGAATACTCTCAGCAAACACCCAATGAATTTAGAGAATGAAAGAGACATGCTGATATCCTTATCTATACAGGTGATGGTGCAAAAAAAGGAGAAAAGGGGAAAACTGAGATTTCTTACAAAAGAAAGGGAGGGAGATAGATGACTGATAACAAGTTATGGGAATGAACCTCTGCTTTAGCTTCTTTCTGAGAAGAGCCAAATTGTATACGTGCATTAAAATTGATGAGGTTAATACAGGTTCTTTTGTACAAATATAGGACAGAATGGTATAGTGGAAAAAATGTTAGATTTTTTAAAAAAAAAATTCTCACCAGAGGGCATGCTTATTGATTTTAGAAAAGAGAGGTGAAGAGAGGGAGAGAGGGAGAGGGATAGAAACATCACTTGGTTGCCTCTCGTGTGCGTCTGGACCAGGGACCGAACCCACAGCTTAGGCATGTGCACTGACGAGGGGTCAAACCTGTGACCTTTTGGTTGATAGGACGATGCTCCAATCAACTGAGCCACACTGGCCAGGGTGAAAAAATGTTAGACTTACAGTTAAAACATTTAGATTTACATCCAATTACATCATTGACTGCCGTTGGTTGTGGGCAAGTTTCCTCATGATTTAAGTAACTTACTCAAGAATTTGCAGGTAGTAAATTGCAGAGACAGAATTCAGACTCGGAACTTTCTGACCTGAGAGTTCTGTCTACAGTGTCTAATCACAGCCAGTAGGGTGTTCATCCTCCCTTGTTCCGTTTGTTGTTAAAAAAGTTAAAATGGGACCATGCATTTATGAAGCCCCTGCTGTCCATTATATGTTGTTTGGAAAATAACTTATTATCGTATAATATCTCATTTATTCATACCCAGAGCTCGGTCTCTGAGAACCAGGTTTAAATTAAGTAAATTTGATTTACAGATTTTCTAGCCCATAGTGTTAAAATTTTAGGGGCAGAGACAGGTATTAGAGTCAAGAGTACTGACAATTGTAAGAATGTAGTGCCTGCTAGCAGAGAGAAGATTCATGACAAAAGCTGCAGACTTGGTGTTTGAGAGAGTTCAGAGCCATTTAGTTGGAGATGACAGCCTCACTAGCACCTCGGTGGGAATCTGCACAGAAAAGGACTTGAAATGGTTCAGTTAGAGGCAGCTACATGGTTTAAGGAAGCAGAGTTGTATGTGTAAGGACTTAAAGAGTGATTTGCAGCAAAATTGTTACAGTCAGACTCTTTGGCACTTTTAAAACTGGTGACTCTCAGTTACTAGACTTTTATTATTCAGTAATGATATATTACTATTCAACAACTAGAAAGCCAGAATCTTTTTTTTTTTTTTTTTTGCCTAGAAGTTTAAAAGGAAGTTTTATACTAGTTTTAATCTATACTTCCCCTAACTTTGTCAAGGTAATGTATTTTTGTGGGGCTGAGGATTGAGAGAGAACTCAATTTCCCCATCTAAGACATAATTTATTTTCAAAGGCAAAAGTAAATTTAAACCACCAAGCTGTTACCTTTGAAAACGATTAGTGGAGTCTATTATGTTTTAACCAAACATTTTAGTTTAAAGGATTTATATTAAAGGCAATTCAAATACTCCACAACTCAAAGATAATGTTGGAATCTGGTTTAAATAAAATAATAAAATCCAGAAAATGTGTAAGGCCTGGAACGCTGCACAGCAGGTTCCACAGCAGAGCAGGTTAAAATCGATGCCTTCACTCGTCGGTCTTAATTTGCTTTGGTCTTTCAGAAGGTGGAAGCATGCCATTACTGAATGCGAGCCCTCCTCCTCGTTAGATTAAGGAGAGTTTTCATCCAGCTTTTTCAGAAGTACTAAATAAGTGAGGACTTCTCTTCATTTTTAATTGTTTTGAAAAATATTGACTCTGTGCTCTGTGGTTCACTTAATATGCTTAATGTAAAATAAAGCTTATGCTTTGAATTTATGTTTCATTTAGTGCTGTGCAAGCATCTGCAGAACATCAGAAAAGACTTCAACAGTTCTTGGAGTTCAAAGAATAGTTAAGTAATATAAACTGTGTTCATTACACTGCTGATACAACTGCAGATGGGACAGTAAATGTTCAGCATTCTTGGATCAGAAGAAAATGGACTAATTAGATGCTTCCTTTGTCGTGGTGGTTGCTTTGAAAACTATACTTTAATGGGAGAAATCATGGAAAGAAATTCTCAACAGAATAACTGAAAACGGCCTTTTCTGTACCAGTTCCTCGTTGTGTGTGTGGTATAATAAAATATTTGATTTCACAGATGTGTCTATGGCAGTACAAATGTCTTGAGCTTCTATAGCTTAATAATAATTAGACAATTTTTAGAATTTGGTTTTGAAAGGAGTAGAGCCAGTTCAGAAGGTAAAATAGGTTGACTTGCTCCAGTCTTCCTTCCTAATAGTTCCGAGAGTTTAGCTCTCTGGAAACTCAAAATACATAAACTTTTAAAGAGTTGTTGCTGTTTACTAAAGGATAAAAATGGTAACACTGGAGAAAAGTTCACAGAAAAAATATTGTCTAGAGGACATATTTTGTTAATATGTTAGGTTGTGTTTTTGTTTCCAGAGACAAATTAAATTTGCATGATTGTCCAAAAAAAGTCTCAATTTACAGATGCTAACTCTATATAAAGGAATGTGGAAAACTTCAGTTCTTAAGTTACAAGGTTAAAAACATTTGCATTTGGTTTTTGAAAGACAATTGGCTGACATGTATGAATTTATTTTGTATCTTGCTAGTAAACTATAAGTGTATGACTCTTTTCCATCTAGTTTTATTTTCTTTTTGTAGAACAAAACATTAAGTGATTGTACAGTTTTTCAAGTGAGAGAAAATGTTTTGCAAGAAAAACCAGGAAAATTTACCTTTTCCCCACCCTTCATTTTGTGAAGCTTTTTTGGCCTCACAGAGGGAGCAGTCTTAGCCGTGTTAACTGGCTAATTAAAATACGTTAGGAAAATCTTCGCAGCCAGAAACAACTTAGTTCTCAACTAGCAAGTGAGACTAAAACATCAGAGGAATTGCTTGCTAGCCTGTTGTGTGTCCCCAGAGTGAGCGAGGAAATTTTATAATTTATTCGTTCAACTTCTTTGTAAACGAAAGATCGGACATTCTATTAGTAGATATTCATTGGACTAGCTTTGGACTGAAATGACTCATTGGCATTTTTTTCCTATTAACTTTCCCCCTGGTGTCCCCCCAATTTTTTTTAGCATAGTGTTGTATATGAATTTTTAATGTAGTATATATGCCTACAATTTCTGACTACTTGATGTATTTTGTTTTTATTCCCTCTGTTTGTTGCCCCTTCAGCCAGCACATGCCAGGTTATAAATGAGCCCTGCTAACCTGTAAAATGTCTGTATGGGGGCTCCCCAGTCGTCAAGGGTTTGGAGGATTTAGGCTACTGCCATTGCTTTTTCCTCCTTGAAGTGGAGTTGATCTTTTTGTTTGTTTGTTTTAATGTGAAAGTTGAATTTTGAATGTGGTAGTTACTTACAGATGGCCAGAAAATGGTGACTAGGTTGACTGAGAACTGCTGAGTTTTATGTTTTAAAGCCATTGAGCTTTTTATATTCCATTCTCTGCGTTCCCCCTGGCTGACACATTTTGGGAGAAAAGGATTCTTAACCTTCTGTTGCCATAAGGAAGTACGGTATTTAACCCATTTTCTTCCTGAAACTGATGATGGGATGATTTCTTTAAACTCTTAGAGGAAATGTCTGGCTGAGACTTTGGGCAAAGGTGTGTTTGATGAGCAACGTGAACATTTTTGAGATGTTCGTTCCTGTTCTCTCTGCAGAGAATGTACTTCGTACAAAATACCGGTCATATAAAGTCTGCTTGGTAGGATTTGGAAACTGTCTCCCCAAATCTGGATTGTGTTTAGCTGGGAAGGAAGTCAGTTCCTCTTCCCCGTTGTGTGTTGATAATCTCCACACCATCTGTTGGGGCAGGGTGTGGCGCAGTCACCTGCTATTAACGAGAGCTCCTTCCGCTGTGTGTGAGGAGGAGGGCCTTAGGGAGTCCGGAGGAGAGCAGCGTTTTCTTCGATGAAGTCATCGCGTGCCTTGAGCCCCACTGGTGCTGTAACATTGGCCTAAAAATTAGTGTTCTTTAAAATAAGCTTTTCTCTTGTCAGTATAAAACACGCTTCTGTCAGCTCTTGTAATGTTTGCTTGGCCCTTACGGAAGGTGTAAATCCATGTAACTTCTTTCCCGGAGACCTCGAAACTGTCCTAGGGTAAACATGGGACAGTTCAGTGGACCTGGGTAAGCTACAGTCTGTTACTTTGCTGGGTTTGTTCCTTGGTGATTGTTTTGTATGTCTTCCTGTAAATGTGGTAATCAGTTTATATCTTTTTGTATATCACTGACACTGAATTGAGTAGAAAAATAAATTGACATTTTAAAAAATCGGACTGTTAATTGAAATGTATATGTGTACAAGGTCAATTTCTTAATTTCTAGTCTGTTTCCTTGGCCATTTCAATTCCTTCTCTACTGTTGCTGCTTGTAAAACCTGAAAAGAAGTTTAATTTCCTGAAAAATCAGCTTTTGCTCTTAACTAGACTAATTTGGTGGGTGACCAGTATTTAATGGTAACTCTAAGGAGCCTGAATTTAAAAAGTCTCTTTTTTCATCATCTTGGCTTCGTCCTTTCAAAACTAAACAAAGGAGGCAGGTGCTGAAAGCCATCTTTTAATAGAAGTTTCTTTCCCTGCCAGAATAGTGTTTCTAAATGGACCACGTTCTCCCAGGCTAACAGCTATATCTGTCAGCTTTACTTAGATTAGCCTGAACTTCACCTCAAGCTAGCTGAGGTACTGTACTAAGGCCCTCAAACCCCTCCTTTGCTCTCCCAATGCAGTCAGCTTTCTTTAAAACCGAATAGCTTAAGGTGGCTTGAATGTATCGGTTGACAGTCTCGCTCTTCTTAGCCAGCTGCTGACCAGGATCACACTGTGAGAAGGGTTTGCTGTAGATCAGGAGTCACCAAAATGAGCATCATCAGAATCACTTGGAAAGCTTGTTCTAACACTGGGTCGCACCTGCAGAGTTTCTGGTCATGTAAATCGGGGGCAGGGCCCACGGACTTGTATTTCTGACAAGTGTTCAGGTGAAGCTGCTGGTCAGAAGAGCAGCCTTTGGGAACCACTGCTCTAGTGAATTCTCTTATGTGGGGTGGACCCTTCGGTGAGTGTCTGAAGCATATGAGCCATCATTTGCTATAAGGTACAGTTTCTTCATCTGATTTGCTTACTGGGAAGCTTGAAGAGTATGATTAGACCCTGTAAGTAGAAACGCTGAGACGTACTGGGGTGTTCATCTGCTTATCTTGAAACTGCAGCAGGTGATAGGCCACGAGCTGCTCTTTCACACCGTTAGGTGCTCATGTTGTTCCCTGTCTTGGCAGACTTCTCCTTCTTTCCAGTGAGCTTTGCCTTCCCACATACTTCCAGAGATTTTGTTTTTTCAATGCTCTGCCACTCCTACTTTTTTGGACCTTATCACACTGAATTGTAATTTAATTGATTATAAATCTTCATAACCTTATAGGCTATGAGCTCCCCCTCCTTCCAGGATTCCAGTTACATTTTCTCAGTATATCAACATTTATTTGGTAGGTAAACCTGACCTTAACTTATGTGAGACTGTTGATTTATGACTCTGCTGACATTGCCAGTAGTAAGTTTGATCATGAGGTGCTGTGCAGACTCCGTGGGTCTGGCCTCAGGAGTTTAAGACAATGCGGTTGTAGACTTGCTTTTGTAGAGTGCTGTTAATTCTTATATTTAGTCATTCAGCATTCACTCCCTGCCTGCTGTATACCAGGCTCTGATAGGCTCTGCTGGTATAAAGTCAGCCGTTGGCCTCAAAGCACACCACCTTGTGTGAGTAACGTGAGTGGAGGCAACCCTTCTCTGCACAGACCTTTTTTCTACTTACTTACAAAATTGATGTGTCTTGCTGTCCCTGTCTCATTGATGACAGAGCATCTGTTCTGTTCTTAGCTGCACTAAATGCATCTACTTATATGCCCTTGTGCTAGCTCGCTCCGCCACTTGCATTATTCTGCAGGGGCTGCGTGGCTCTTCCTTGCCCTCAAGTGTTCATGTTCTCCTTGTACACACATATCTTACCAGACACCGTTGACTGTGCCCTGCAAGTGATGCTGGCGGTGAAGTAGTTTTGGATGATGTGTGGGATGCCTCTTGCAGAGACACGTTGGACGGTGACCTCTCAATCACAGGCCTTTGCTTTGATAATCTTTTGAAGATGTGTTGACTATTGATTGATTTATCCTTTTTATCTTTACATTTCTTTTTTAAAAGATTTTACTTATTTATTTTTAGAGAGAGGGGAAAGGAGGGAGAAAGAGAGAAACATCAGTGTGAGAGAGAGCTATCCATTGGTGGTCTCTCATGCTGTCCCCTGACTGGGAGTCGAACCAGTGACTTTTTGGTTTGCAGGCTGGCACTCAATCCACTGAGCCACACCAGCCAGGGCTCAACGTATTAAAAACAGTGTTTTGCAGCTTGAATGAATAGACCCTCCCTAACTACATAATGACTCTTAGTTGCAAGGACACAATGCCCACCTCAACTTAGTTTGAGCATAAAAAGGGGAGTTGACTTGACCCTAAGGGCACGGGGAAGTCATGGTGGACACAAGGATAGATTTGCTTCCGGACCCCATGAAGAATCTGTAAGTCTCTCAGGATATCTAAATGGTTACTCTCTGCCTCTTCGTGTATTGGTTGGTGCTTTAGTTCTCTTTCCCTTTCTACTGGCTTTCTACCTCTCTTTCCATCTGCTCTCTAGCTCCTGAGTTTATAGATAATAGAAACTGATCAGCTGTTTCTGAGTGCCAGCCAAATTCCTGATTGAAAGAAATTAGTCCAAATGGATCAACTGTCCAAGGGTCTAGTTAGGCTTTAGGAACAAGGTCATGCAGTGCCAACGTGGCTTCTAAGAGAGACGACCTTTGCTCATCAGAAGAAAGTGGAGTGTAGGGGAAGTTTTCAGACTTTTCCAAGATAGGGGACACAATTTAGGGTTCAGGGCCAACTGGTGAGTCCCCTTGCTTTGATTTGGAACCCCAGAGGGCTGCACCCTAGAAGGAAGGTTAAAGAGGAAGTAGATTGCATGACCTGTATGTAGTTGAGTTAGAATCCTCATTAAATTGAATTGCAGTAATCTCTCTTTGCCAGTGTTTCTAGGTCCTGGGAGAAGATATCATATAGCCTCTCTGGAGGAAAACAATACCCTGGGCCTCAATTATTTCTACAAACAAGTTTTCAAATTCAGTGTCTGCACACAATTAAAAATAATCAGGCACAGGAAGAGGCAAGACAACACAAATGAGAAAAACAAAAGCAACAGACAATAGAATAGACACAGGGATTCCCGATATTAAGAGTTATCAAACATTTAAAAATAATTATGATCACTATCTTTCAATAAGATTAAAAATTCTACTTTATTAGAGAACTAGAAACTAATGTATTAGAAACCACGTGTATAGTAGAAACTACACACATGTATAAACTACATGTATTAACATATACATAAACTGTATATAAGGTCTGTTTGAAAAAAGTCCATCCATTGTTAATAGAATGAGGATGGTTTGTGTGACATCGATGTAACCTGGCAGCCAAGGAGAGTGGACTAGAATGAGCATGCAAGAACAATGGAGACTTCATAATGCCATTGTGAGTGAGTGTGTGTACTGTGTGGCCGTGGTCATATTCAAAATGAGCGAGCAGAGCAACAATTCTGGGTCAGATTTTGCATCAAGCTTGAACATTCCTCCATGGAAACTATTCGGATGATTCAGAAGGCAGCTATGGGCAACTGGTGATTGGCAGCTTCATCATGACAACACACCCACTTATGCATCATGTCTCGTGCAGAGTTTTTGGTGAAATATCAAATCACCCAGGTGACTCAGCTCCCCTAGAGCCCAGTTTTAGTGCCCTGAAACTTCTGGCTTTTCCCAAAACTAAAATCACCTTTGAAAGGGAAGAGATTTCAGGCCATTGTTGAGATTCAGAAAAATACAATGGGGCAGCTGATGGCGATTGGGAAAACTGCAGTCCCGAGGTGCCTATTTGAAGGGGCCTGAGGTGTCATTGTCCTGTGTACAGTGTTTTTTGTATCTTGCACCTTCTTCAATAAATGTCTCTTTTTCGTAGGGCATGGCTGGATTCTTTCTGGACAGATCTCTTACATGATTTGAAAAAGCACCACAGAGAAATTCTAGGACAAAAATAGAGTAACTAAAACTAAGAAGTAATTGGATAGGCTTATTGCAGATGAGACATAGGTAGAAAAAAATGACTTGGAAGGTAGGTCAGAAGAAATCCAGAATAAAGCACAGAAAATAAAAAATATTAAATTACAGAAGAAAGCATGAGATCAGAAGATATAATTAGAAAGTTTGTAAGTGTGGTTAGTTGGGCTCCTGGAAGGAAATAGAGATCTGATGGTGCAGAAGCAGTTCCGAAGATTTAATACCAAATAACTATAAAATTGATGAGACGCCACGTCAGGGATTGGAAAAGCTCTGTACACCCTAAGCAAATGGAAATGGATGTTGACGTGCATCATAGTAAAAGTGTTAAAAGCTAAAGACAAAAATAGCAAGAGAAGAAAGCACTTTTAAATGAGCAACAGCCAGACAGCTAATTTCTGAACAAAAACAACTGAAGACAATAGAATGGGAATTTCAAAAGGCTGAGAGAAATGTACCAACCTGGAATTCCGTAACCAGCATTAATCTACAGAAATGGTAGGGAAGTAACATTTTCAGACAAACAAAAGCCGAGAGATTCCGTCAACAGAGGAACTAAAGGAACTTAAATTGTAAAGGCAGGTTTGGGGTGGCTTTTTCCCTAGAGAGAAGATGGACGGAGAAGCAGGAGGAAATGAATAACAAGGTAAATATGGCTATTGACTTAGAAACAATGTCTGATGGGGTTTTAACTGTACAGAGAATTAAAGTACACAATACAATGACATACAATTAAGAGTATTTACGAATTAAAATATCCTGTGGTCTTTACATTGTGCCAACAGTAGGATATCCTTAAACTTAAGGATAACCACTAAAAGAACAGTGAAAGTTTCTAGCTGAGCCAGGGAAACAATGGAATAACAAAACATGAAAGAAAGTAGCAGGAGGGGAAAGAATCTGTAATAGGACAAAGAAAATGCACATAGTAAGATGTAGATTTAATTGCAAATATATCAGTAATTACATTAACTATAAATGGACTAAATGTTCTGATAAAAAAAAGCAAAGTTCATCAAACCAAATAAAAGAAAGCCAACTGTTTGCTATTAATAAGAATCACATCTAAAACATAAATTGGAAATAAAAGGATAGGAAAAATTAAACACTAAAAGGTGTAAACACAAGGCCCATGGGCCAACTCTGGCCCTCCACCTTGTTTTATCTGGCCCAGCACCTTGTTTCTATCCGGTGGCAGCGCCGAGCTCTTGCTTAACTGTTAAGGAGCAGTTACATTCATACAGTCTTAAAATTACATTCGGCCCTTTGAAGGCAACTGTGAGGTTGATATGGCCCCAGGTGAAAATGAATGTGATACCCCTGCACTAAAAGAAAGCTGGTATAGTATAAGTTTTTGACAAAGTATAATTTAAGGCAAAAAGCCTTACTAGAGATAAAGAGGGGTCACTTTAAAATAATAAAAGATGCAATTCATAGGAAAGTTCTAAATGTTAGTGCACCTAATAATATAGCCTCAAAGTACATTGTAAAAACATGGG
Organism: Carollia perspicillata; assembly: GCA_004027735.1. Classification (NCBI taxonomy): domain Eukaryota; kingdom Metazoa; phylum Chordata; class Mammalia; order Chiroptera; family Phyllostomidae; genus Carollia; species Carollia perspicillata. The sequence continues at coordinate 33,798 of PVKM010001334.1, read as the reverse complement.
CAAAGGATGGACAGACACTTCAGAAAGGAGGGTAGGTATTCGGTATCATTAGTTATTAGGGAAATACAAATTCATCCTGAGATACCACTACACCCATCAGAAGGGCTAAAAATAAAGGCTGACGTGACAGGTGTTGAGAATATGGAACTGAAACTCACAGTTGCTGGAAGGAAGGAATAAATGGACAGTACCTACTAAAGCCAGTCGTGCCTGTCTTAGGGTCTGTCAAATTCCACTCACTGGTATATGCCCCAGAGAAATGAGTTCATACGCACACCAAAAGTAGTGTTTACAAGGATGCTTATAGCAACATTGTTCACAATAACTCCCAAATTGGAGATCATTCAAATGTCCGTCAATAGAATGAGTAAGTAAATGGTACCGTACAATATGAAATAGCAATCAAGAGAATGAACTGCTTTCTGCAACAATATGAAGCAAGCCCATAGACATAATAACATTAAGCAAAGGAAGCCAGACACAAAGGAGTGTGATTGTGCTTACGTGCATTTCAGGAACAGGTATGCCCCTCAGTCAGGATGGCAGTGATGGAAAGGGGGGCCGGGCAGCACATTGACTTAGAAGGACATGAGGAAGCCTGAGGTGCTGGGAGTGTTCTGTACCTTGATTGTTCTATACCTTGTGCGGGTATACCCATAAAAATGCCTTGAAGCGTATGTGTAAGATTTATGTACTTTATGAATGTTACACCTTAATAAAATACATGAAGCAAAAACAGACAATCACTTATAAGGGGAAGTAGACAAGTCCACAATTATAACACGATATTTTATACTCGGTAAAGTGATAGAACAAGTAGATTTCAGAAATCTGTAAGGATATAGATAAGACCACTTGAATGACATGATCAGCAAACTTGGCCTAGGTGGACACGTGGATCACTGCCCCTAACAATTGAAGACCATCTCTTCAAGCTCTCGTTGCACACGTACCAGTCTGGTCATGTGTTGGTCCATACAGCAAGTCTCGACAAATTTCAGAGGATTAAAATCATTTAGCAGGGGTGTCCAACCTTTTGGTGTCTGGGCCACACCGGAAGAAGAAGAGTTGTCTTGGGCTACACATTAAATACACAAACACTAATAAGAACTGATGAACAAAAAAAAGCTTTAAGAAAATTTATGATTTTGCGTTGGGCCACATTCTTGCCATCCTGGGCTGCATGCAGCCCACAGGCTGTGGGTTGGACACCCCTGAGTTAGAGTATGTTTGTAAGGCAATTAAAGATTGGTTAAAAATGGTAATCAGAACATCTTGTATGTTTGGAAGTTAAGAAATACATTTAAAATTGCCCACAGGTCAAAGAAGCAATTACATAGGTGGGAGTTAGAAAAATGTTTTTAAAGGAGTGATAATAAAAATATACACGTGGAAACTTGTCAGCTATAGCTAATGCCAAGCTTACAGGTAAAGTTATACCCTTAAATGCATATATTGGAAAAGATAAAAACCTGAACATTAGTGAGCTGAATATTATCACAAAAAGGTAAAAAGTGAATTGAATTACTTTAGTTTTTACCACTTCTATACCTTTTCAATGCACATGTCTTAATGTATTATAATAACCCGTTTGCGTGCCCTCACTGGGAACAGCGATCTGTGAGTTTTTTGGGTTCAGAGATCATGTTTAATTCTTTTTATCCCCAGTGCCCATTAAAGTACCTTACACACGGTTGATAGTTGTTTGAACTAAAGTCAGTTTAGTGCCTTAGGGTTGTTAGAAACCCAGGGTCTCAAACTCAAGTGCTTACAAAAGCCAGGCAGGTGGAGGGGTGGGGCCGGCCTATGACCTCCGACCTCCGTCCAGGGAACAGGGCAAACTGAGGAGAGGGCATGCCCCTCTAAAGGGACGACTGCGCAGCCGCTCGGCCCTGGTTGCTAGTTGCCACGGGACAGTGCTTGCCTGGTATGTCTAGATCTCCCCATCTGTTTATCAGAAGGCAAGAATTTGGATTTTGATGTGAAATCTCCATTTTTAAAGTGTTGGAAACCAAATTAAAAAAAATAATACAGTGAGCGCCAAGCCAAATTACATGGTTCTGTGGCTGCCAGTTTGCAACCTCTGTTCTGTTTCACACCTTTGAGAGGTGGGAATGCGTGTCATGTTTAACCATCCCAGCCAGCAGACCCTTGAGCAGCCTCTTCCATGAAGCATATTTCTGCCTGAAGGAAAGGGTCATGACTGCTTCCTAATTGGATTTCTGGGTCATATCTGTAAGAAGTTTGCAAGGTTTTTAAAAGCCTTCTTTGTAGTTGGCTGTTTACCCCAGCTGAATTAGACATGTGTTCCCAAAGATTTTTCCCCCCTCCTTTTGTTTTAATATTCTTAATGATGCATTCTGACTTTTTCACTCTATTTTCTACACATTTGTCACCACTTCTGCTTTTGGATCTTCATGCTGGAAAATCTGAGGCTTACATGGAAGATTGATTTTTAATGCCCCTTGTGTTGTTTTTCAGCTGTAACATTTGCATGCAATTATGACATTTTAAAAATAGGAGACTACAGGGTTTGCAAAAAAAGAATCTTCTGGGTGGATGAGCAAATGGAAAGGCCAGGCTTTAATTTTGTTAACATCCCAATTACATCGTGGTAACCCTTGTGACGAGTTCTGTCCCTTGTAATGCAACACCTGGTTTTTGTTCCAGGGACAGGGACCAAGCCTGGCTGACTCAACTCAACCCTTGCTCCGTCATGAAAACGTTGGTTGAAAGACTCATGTTTTCCGTGGGCCAGCAGAGGTCACTATTTCAAAGTTGTTAGAGGAAAAATTGTCTCCCGACCACACCTCTTTTGTTTGGGGGAGGCTTTATTCATAGTACTGGTGAGAGACTTTTTTTTTCATTCATTCTTTTGGTATCTTCTGGTGTTCTTTAAAAATCCGTTGTTTTTATATGGTGCATTTACCAGGGCTGATGGCTTCAGTGGGCTTCTGTAAATCATTGCTCATGGGAGTGATAATGGTACCATTTATTGAGCACCTACTGGGTGCTGGACTCTGTGCTTCACACTCTACACACATTATTTTTAACAGCCACTTCTCTTCCAGGGTTGTTGTAAAGATTACCTAAGTTTTCCAGAAGAGGAAGGGAGGCAGGAGAAGTGAGGCAGCTACCCAAGGACGTAGCTAGTGGAGATGGGATTCAGATGCAGGGGAGATCCAGCTTCAAAGCCAGGCCCTTCATTTCCTTGGGAGCTCTGCTTTTTTTCCCCCTCAGAGAAGTAATAGTTCAGCTGCTTGAAGCAACAGTCACCAGGAATGTATGAGAGGAGTATGTATTTTTGAAACAAATCCTTAGAAACAACAGCTTGCTGTTTTCCCTTTGCAAATTTCAGCCTGTTGTTTTCTTGAAGCCAGACTTCTTAGTCGTCTTTGGAGGTAGGATGTGATGTTCCGTCAGACTTTGCTCCTTCTCCACAAGAAAACAAATATTAGTCATGTATTGTCTCTAAAAATGTCTCATGCTGAAAACCTACTTAGGAGTAAAGTTTACTACCAAAATTTCTTTTTTCATTTCACAAGTTCAACAGAAAAACCTCCTAACTTTGAAAGGAATAGCTTGTTTGTGAATGAAAAGATAAATCTGTTTTAGTGGGCTTTTATTTATTCATGTTATAACCAGGATTTTCCATAAAAGCTGGAGAGTTATGAGAGGCCAGCTGTGTTCATCACCAGATAATGAGTGGTCAGTTTGCCCCCCCTGTTCTCACTGACGGGGTCATGTGAGAACAGCAAGAAAAGACCGCGTGTCTCCGGGGCTGCTCTCAAAGGACTCGTGGTTCTGGAGGCGGTCTGACAAAGCGGCCTGACGCGCTGCTGTCTACCACCCTTATGTCTAATTTTTTAATGTATTGTGGTTGCTATTAACTGTGCTTGTTATTAGTAGAACAGAAAACCATATTACCCTTTTCGAGCTTCTCAGTTAACTAATAAGATGGAGTTGGCTTTGTTGCTGCTGTCATCAGCAAATGTTTAACAGGCTTCCACGGGGACAGCAGGGTAGCTCAGAGTAACGAAGCTCAGGGGGGACGAGCTGAACGTAAGACGATGAACATAAACAAACGTTCCGTCGTGGTGAGCGCTCTGAAGAGCAAGTGGGCAGGAGGGCGGGATCCTGTCTTGGAGACGGTGGTCAGAGAAGGCCTTCCTGACAAAGCGATGTTTGGCCTTTGTGAGATAAGAAAGAGCGTAAGTAAGTAGCTGTCTGCCGGCAGAGTTCCCGAAAGCAGAAGGACCCCGAGACCAGAGTGAGCCTGACGAGTTCAAGGGCTAGCAATGAGGACGGGGTGGCAGGCACAGTGGGCTAGGGGAGAGTGGGAGGAGGGGTCAGAGACATAGGAGGGGACCAGATGGCGGCAGGCCTGGTAGGCCACAGTGAGGGCTTTGGTCTTACTCTGGGTCAGAGGCAGCCATTGGGAGGTTCTGAGCAAAGGGGTCATGGGCCCACTTACGTTTTTATTTTTAATTGGATTTATCGGGGTTACATTGGTTAATAAAATTACATCGGTTTAAGGCATATAATTCTATAGGACATCATCTGGGCCCACTTGCATTTTAAGAAATTAAGTCCGGCTGGAAAACAGACTGGGGAGAGGAGGTGGCGGGCAGGCCTGAGAGCAGGGAGAGCAGTCAGGAGGCGACTGCGGTCAGCCAGGTGAGGGGGGACAGGGCCCCGGACCAGCGCGAGCAGTGAGCGCAGTGAGGAACAGACGGGTCTGGGGCTATTATGAGGAAAGAGTGGGTGAGACGACCTACTTCTGGGTCTTCTTTTATGTGAAAAATAAATTTCTATGTTATTTAAGCTGCTGTTACTTTGAGCTTTTCAGTCGTATCCAGTCAAACGTAACTACCCCATCTTACTTACCCCGGTAGGCCCATTCCTCTCCCGTCTCAGTAAATGGCTTTTCACGCTACCAACTGCTCGGGCCAGAAGCCTTGGAGTCAATACTGATGGCTTGTTTTCTTTCGTACGTCACGGCCGTTCCGCCAGCAGTTCTCAGGAAGGTTGTCAGGGATCCAGGCTCCTTCAAAGAAGCTCTCTACATACCTGCCCCCCAGGTGTGGTCCTCATCCTCATGGTCTCCATGCCTGCCAGAACTAGGGTCACCATATCTTCATTTCAGGCAACAAGAAGGAAGAAGAGGAGGGAGAATGGTGGACCCCTTCCCTTTTTAAGGGACTTCCTAAAAGTTTACACAGTTATCCCTGTATCTCCTTGGCTGAAGTGCCCTCATACGGCTACATCTGTGTGCAAGGGAGTCTAGGAAATGTGTTTCAGAGGTTGCATGTGACCCCTACATAAAGTTGCGGTACTGTTACTGGGCATTTGAACCAATGTTGAGATAGGCTGCCAGTGTAGTGTCTACCCCAGAGTTTGGATTTTGGAAGAAGCAAGTTCTAGTCTTGTCTCTGGCGCTATCTGGCTGTATGACTTTGAACTAAGATCGCATCACTAAACCTGTCTCAACTGCAAAATAAAAGAATTGGACTGAATGATTTTTAAGTTCCCTTCTAACTGTGACATTGCAGGAGTCTTTGCATTTGTCATATAATAAAGTAAGTATAGTTTTCATAAAAGGTAAAAAGTCTTGAAGAAAAGTTTATGCAAGAAGATGTCAATTAAATGTCTTAAAACTGATTTTTGTCATTGAAAGATTCATTTCAAACTTATTCGCGGATACAGTACCATTCTGTTTTTCAGAATGCCCTCTGCATATAGGTATAGATGATTTTAACATATGCTTGAGAAGAAACGTGATTATATAATACTAGCATGCGCTGGGTAAACTTGATATTTTATAATAAAAACTTCTAATAAAAATTTGAATAAACAACTATTCCATTTTTAAAAGGCTTTATTTATTTATTTTTAGATAGAGTGGAAGGGGGTGGGAGAGAAAAAGGGAGAGAAGTATTGATGTGAGAGAGAAGCATCAGTTGATTGCCTCTTGCCCTCCCCCAGGGGCTAAACCCACAGCCTGGGCACACGCCCTGGCCGGGAATCAAACTGGCGGCCTTTTGCTTTGCAGAAGGACACCTAGCCAACGGAGCCACGCAAGCCACGCCGGTCAGGACAGTGATCCCATTTCTTACTCCATATTACATTTGTTGTAGCCTCATGTCTCAACTTTAGACCTGTTTAAAAAAGCTGGGACACATGTTCAAATACACACACTACCGCTTCTCTCCCACACACGTTCAAGTCTGTGCCCTCACGGGGTCTGTGGTTTATTATTGGGAGTGCAGTAATACACAAATAGGTATATAATCAGGCAGAAAATATATGCCTTGAGAGAGGCCTTGTGGGTTTGGTGATTGGTTGGGAGGGGAAGCAGGCTACATGGAAGAGGAGCCAATGAGGTGAGCCTTGGAGACTCCCCCCGCACCCCATACAACAGCCAGAGTGTTTCCAGAACTGATCTGATCATGTCAGTCTCCACCCACAATACCTCATGGATTTGGGGGTCCAGCACTTTGGCTTCTTGGTGTCACTGGGTGCCTTCTCTCCCCTTGCTCTGTGGCTCCAGGCCCCCATCCTCCTTTTGCTGGCTGGAAGGGGTCTTAGTTCCTCTCGTTCCAGGACTTCGGCATGTGCCGCTCCACCTGCAGGAATGCTCTTCCTCAGCTCTACAACCCGGCACTTCTTATCCTCTGAGATCTTAACCATCACGTCCTCCATCAAGCCTCTGACCCTCCTCCTGCTTCACCCCCGTTCATAGCACGGGATATTTCTCCTCCAGGGCCTTTCGTTTGTAAGTATGCATTCATTTGTGTGAATACTAAGTGTCCACGCTCAGGCGGAAGAACCGTGAATCTCTGGCACCTAGGACAGTGCCTGGGACGTGGTAGGTGCTCAGTCGACGATGTTGAATCAGGATGAAGGCTGCTCTGGGCCACAGGCCTCGGTGCTTCCCCCTGCCATTCTGACCTCTGGGAATGAATTTCTGGAGGGCTTGCACACCGGTTAACAACTCCTTCATCCACTTTATTAATTTATGCATTTATTCAGCCGTCTTTTCACCGAGTGTGCACTGACACCAGGTACTGTGCTTGGTAACCGGGCTACAGTGGCAAATAAAACAATAGCTGCTCCCAAAGAGCCAGGGACACTCAGAAGGCTATAAGCTAGGAGAGCAGCATGGCTGGATTTAGCTGTAGAGAGGGAAGGATCGATTGGAGGAGCCAGGCTAGAGGCAGGGAGACCCAGGAGAGAAGCTGGTCGGGTGATTCAGGCAAGAAACGAGGCCTGATGAGGGCCACAGCTGGGGAGATGGAAGGAGCACTTCCAGAAGGACACGTAGGTAAGAAGCTCAGGCCTCGAGTCTGAATGTGGGTGAAGAGAGAGAGCGAGGCCTAGGATAACCCCTAAGGTCCCAGCTTGGTGGCATCACCATTCATGTAAGAGAATACATAGGACGAAGAGGGGAGAAGGGAAGGCGAGACAGCGGAAATGAGTTTGATAGAACTTGGTTTCCCAAGCAATACAACAGTTTCCATTTCTAGAGTGATGAACCTGAAGCTTCATTCGGAAGAGACTCTGATGTTAAAAATAATCACCTGGACTCAAAATTTTGTTTGTTAAATTTACATACAGTAAAATCCACAGTGCGCAGATCTCTGAGTTTTGAAAAGTGCATTGAATGAAGATGCCGAAGAATTTGGTCATGGCCCCCAGCTCCCCACTCTCCCCTCAGTCGCTTTGAGGTCAGTTCTTTCCCACTCCTTAACTGCTGGCAACCACTGATCTGTTCTCTCTAATTTTACCTTTTCCAGAATATTGCATCAATAGAGTTAAGCAGCGTGTAGTCTTTTGAGTCCGGCTTTTATTTGCCGTAATGCATTTGATTCACCCATGGTGTTATGTACATCAGTAGCTAAGTCGATACTCTTGCTGAGCGGTATTCCATTCTGTGGATTTGCCCCAGTTCATCCACTCAGCACTCGAGGGACATTTGGTTTCCCATCTTTGAGGATTATAAATAAAGTTCATTATGTACAGATTTTTGCATAAACAGATTTTCATTTACTAGGGTGAATCTGGGGAGTGGGATTGCTGGCTTGTACGGGCTGTATCGTAAGGACTGTGTTTATGAGAAAAATATCAAACTGTTTCCCAAAGTGGTTGTACCGTTTTGCATTTCTACCAGCAACGTTTGAGAGTTGCAGTTACTCCACATTCTTGCCCGCATTTGATAGTCTTTTATTTTTAAATGTTAACTACTCTAACAGGTGTGTGGCGGTGTCTTGGTGAGCTTTACATTTCCATCCCTAAGGACTAGTGCTCGGCTCATCATTTCACACACTTATTTTTATCTGCATCTGTTTTGGTAAAGTTTCTGTCTAAATCTCTTGCCCACTTAAGACTTTGATTGCTTTCTTTTTAAGTTGTGAAATGTCTTTATGTATTCTGAACACAAGTCACTTGTTGAATATATGATTTGCAAGTATTTTCTTCCAGTCGTTTCATTCTCTTAACAGTATCTTTTTAAAATAAATGTATGTATTTATGTGTTTGTTTATTTTTAGAGAGAGGGGAAGGGAGAAAGAGAGAGAGGGAGAGGAACGTTGATTGGTTGCCTCTTGCACGTGCCCCGACTGGGGATCAAACCAGCGAACTTTGGCTTTGCAGGATGATGCCCACCCACTGAGCGACACTGGTCAGGGCAACAGTCAGTGGCTCTAGCAGAGCAAAAATTTTAAGTTTTCGATAAAGTCCAACTTAACAGTTACTTTTTTATGGATTGTGCTTTTGGTATCATATCTAATTTTTCTTTAGTGAACCCAAAGTTACAAAGATATTCTAGGCTTTTTTCTGGAAGGTATAGCTTTGCAGTTTGAGCCATTTTGAGTTAGTTTTTGTATAATGTGAAGTATAGGTCAAAGTTCTCTTTTTTTGTATGTGCAGCTGTTCTAGTACCATTTGTTGATAGACGTAACTTTGACAAAACCTACCGGCCTTATGTGGGTTTCCATATGTTAGGGAACATTCTGTTCCATTGATCTGTGTTTATACCCTTTCACCAATATCACACTGTCTTGATTACTGTGGCTTTACAGTCTATTTTATTTATTTTTTATCCTCACCCAAGGACATTTTTTTCACTGCTGTTAGAGAGGGAGGAAGAGAGAGAGAGAAACATCGATGCGGGAGAAAAACATAATTGGTTGCCTCTCGTACAAGCTCAGACTAGGAACTGTACACCCCAGAACTGGAGATTGAACCCACAACCTTTCTGTCAAGGGACAATACTCCAACCAACTGAGCCACACTGGCCAGGTGTTTTACAGTGAGTTTTAAAATCAAGTAGTGAGTCCTCCAACTTTTTCTTTTTTGAATTCTTCTTGCATATTGTAGTTCCTTTGGCTTTCCAAATAAATTAGAGAATCAGCTTGTTGGTTTCTATTGAAAAAAATCTGCTGGGATTTGATTGAAGTTGTGTTGCACTTATAGATTGATTTGGAAAGAGTTGACACCTCAGTAATTTTCAGTCTTCTGAACGATAAACCTGATTCTCCTATTCACTTATTTAGATCTTCTTTGATTTCTTTCATCAGGGCTTTGTTATTTTCAGCATATAGGTTCTGCACATATTTTTTTAGATTTATATCTAACTATATCATTTTAAATGCTGTTATAAATGGTACTTAAAATTTACAATTTATATCCTGGCTGGTGTGGTTCAGTGGATTGAGCACTGGACTGAGAAGCAAAGGGTGGCCAGTTTGATTCCCAGTCAGGACGCATGCCTGGCACATGTGAGCCAGGTCCCCAGTACGGGGTGCATGAGAGTCAACCACACATTGATGTTTCTCTGCTTTTCTTTCTCCCTCCCTTTTCCTTTCTCTAAACATAGATAAAATATTTTTAAAAATTTAAAATTTATAATGGTTTATTGCTAGTATATATAATTACCATGGATTTTAAATATTAACCTTGTATCCTGCAGTCTTGATAAATTCATTGGTTAGTTCTAGGGGCTTTTGTGGGGGAACAGATTTCATGGAATTTTCCATGTAGATGGTAATGTTGCCTGTCAATAGGAAGGTTTATTACTTCCTTTCCAACCTGCATGTCTTTTTTTTTCTTTCCTTACTGCATTTGCTAGGACTTCCAGTGTGATATTAAAAAAGAATGTGAAAGCAGATATCCTTACCTTGTTCTTTACCTTAGGGGAGCAGTGTGCCATTTTTACCGCCAAGTGGAGGGTGGATGTGTGTTGTTAGCTGGCTTTTGTTTTTGTAGATGCTCTTTATCTAGTTAAGAAAGTTCCTTTCTATCCCTAATTTAAGTTGGTTCTTATTCTGTAATCATATATGAAGTTTTATCTCAAACATCTTTACCAGCTTTTTGTGCCTGTGTGTCATACTGGGATTCTTTGGATTCTTGTTTGTTTTGTTTTGTTTTATTTTTAAATATATTTTATTGACTATGCTATTACAGCTGTCCCATTTCCCTCCCTTTACTCCCCTCCATGCTGCACACCCTCTCCCACCCACATTCCCCCCCCCTTTAGTTCATGTCCCTGTGTCATACATGTAAGTTCTTTGGCTTCTACTTTTCCCATACTATTTTTATCCTCCCCCTATTTTCTACCTACCGTCTATGCTACTTATTCTCTGTACTTTTCCCCCCTCTCCTCCTCCCACTCCCCTGTTGCTAACCCTCCATTTCTGTGGTTCTGTTGCTGTTCTAGTTGTTTGCTTAGTTTGTTTTTGTTTTTGTTTTAGGTGTGGTTGTTAATAATTCTGATTTAGTTGTCCTTCACTGTTCATATTTTTTATCTTCTTTTTCTTAGATAAGTCCCTTTAACATTTCATATAGTAAGGGCTTGGTGATGATGAACTCCTTGAACTTGACCTTATCTGAGAAGCACTTTATCTGCCTTTCCATTCTAAATGAAAGCTTTGCTGGATAGAGTAATCTTGGATGTAGGTCCTTGCCTTTCATGACTTGGAATACTTCTTTGCAGCCCCTTCTTGCCTGTAAGGTCTCTTTTGAGAAATCAGCTGACAGTATTATGGACACTCCTTTATAGGTAACTGTCTCCTTATCTCTTGCTGCTTCTAGGATTCTCTACTTAATTTCCATCTTGGGTAATGTAATTATGATGTGCCTTGGTGTGTTCCTCCTTGGGTCCAACTTCTTTGGGACTCTCTGGGCTTCCTGGACTTCCTGGGAGTCTATTTCCTTTGCCAGATTGGGGAAGTTCTCCTTTATTATTTGTTCAAATAACTTTTCCACTTGTTGCTCTTCCTCTTCCCCTTCTGGTACCCCTATAATGCATATGTTGGAACATTTCAAGATATCCTGGAGGTTCCTAAGCCTCTCCTCATTTTTTTGAATTCTTGTTTCTTCATTCCTTTCTGATTGGATGTTTCTTTCTTCCTTCTGGTCCATATCGTTGATTTGAGTCCCAGTTTCCTTCCCATCACTATTGGTTCTGTACATTTTCCTTTATTTCACTTGGTATAGCCTTCATATTTTCATCTAATTTGCAGCCAAATTCAACCAATTCTGTGAGCATCCTGATCACCAGTGTTTCGAACTGTGCATCTGGTAGGTTGGCTATCTGTTCATGGCTTAGTTGTATTTTTTCTGGGGCTTTGATCTATTCTTTTGTTTGGGCCTTTTTTTTTTTTTGTCTTGATGTGCCTGTTACATATGAGGGGCAGAGCCTTAGGTGTTCACCAGGGCAGGGCAACCCAGTTGCTGGGTTGTGATGCTGTATGTAGGCCAGTGGTCCCAGAGGGAACAATGGTGCTTGCTCTTCTCTCTGCTGGATTTCAGTCACTTCCCCCGCTCCCTCCAAGGAAACTGGGCCCTTCTGGTGCTGATTCCCATGTGAGTGGGCTTGTGTACATTCCAGGACCCTGTGGTTCTCTCCAACAAACTCTCCTGGGAGGCTGGGAGTCTCTCCTAGCACCTCAACCTCCAAAGGTGTTTTCAATCAGTGTTTTGAGGTTTTATTTCTCCACACTGGGACCCTGGGTTGTATGTTCTGTCTTGATCCCCAGTTTTGCCTGGTTTATCTGCACGCAAATGTGGGACCCCTGGTCCACCAGCCACTGCTTTGCTGAGACCCTTCTCCGCTTGGCGGTCAGACTCCACCCCTCCCACCAGTCTGGATGAATGTGTCTACTTTAACTCCTTGGTTGTCAGACTTCCATACAGCTCAATTTTCTGTCAGTACTGGTTGTTTTTTGTTTCTAAATTGTTGTTATCCCTACTTGGGTTGTGCGAGGAGGCACAGTGTGTCTACCTACACCTCCATCTTGGCCAGACGTCCTGTTTTGTTTTAAAAAAGAGCATCTTTGAGTTATAAGATAAATTCCAGAAATGGTGGGAGAAGTAAGTTGGCTATTTCATTGATCATCATCATTGCCTCTCGCCATCATCGCCTCTCACTTTCTGGTTGATTTTACCTTTTTCCACCATTTAATTGAGTCTCCACAAGTCCTGGTGGGTCAGGCACTATCATCTTTAATTGGCAGGTGAAATGCTGAAGAACCAGGGATGGTGACTTGTTCATGTCCCTCAGTTTGACAATACCAGAGTCACAACCATTACAAAAGTCATTCTATGGACTTCCTTTAATGAAAGCCCTGAAGTTCAGTGAAGGAAGCCCAGGCTGTGGACTCAGGCAGGCAATCTTGTGAATTTTAATTAAATTAATTTTTTTTATTGCAGTGAAATTCACATAACATAAAATTAACCATTTAAAAGTAGACAATTCAGTGGCATTTAGTATACACAAAATGTTCTGTAACCACTGTCTCTATCTAACACCCCCCAAATTTACATTTCCTGTAGGAAATCTATCCCCGTTAGATGGACACTCCCCATCGGTCCCTCCCCTAGCCCCTGGCGACCTGCAGTCTGCTTTCTGTCTCTATGGCTTTACCTATTAAGTCCATATAAGTGGAATCATACAATATGTGAACTTCTGTGCCTAGCTTCTTTTACACAGCATAATGTTTTTGAGGTTCGTCCATGTTACAGTATGTGTCAGTACTTCATTCATTTTTATGGCTGAAAAATATTCCATTGGATATGGGCACCGAAATCTGTTTATCTACTCATCCATTGGTGAACATATGGACTGTTTCCATAGCAATGTTCTTTCGGTATATACCTAGGAGAAGAATTGCTGGGTCATATGGTAATTCTAGGTATAATGTTTTTTTAAAGTTTTATTTATTTATTTTTAGAGAGAGGGGAAGTGAGGGAGAAAGAGAGGGAGAGAAACCAATGTACAGTGGCTTCTCGAGCACCCCCTACTGGGGACCTGGCCTACAACTCAGGCATGTGCCCTGACTGGGAATCGAACTGGAGACCCTTTGGTTTGCAGGCCGGCACTTAATCCACTGAGCCACCCCAGCCAGGGCTAGGTTTAATGTTTCAAGAAACCATCAAGCTGTTTTCCACAGTGGCTGAACCATTTTATATTCCTACCAGCAATGTATTTTTTCACATTCTTTCCAACACTTGCTTTTTTCTGTTTTTTTTTTTTTTAATTATAGCCATCCAAGTGAGTATAAAGTAATATCTCATTGTGGTTTTGATTTGCAGTTCTCTGTTGACTAATAATGTGACGTATCAGGTGCTTGTGGCCATTTGTGTATCTTCTTTAGAGAAATGTCTATTTAAGCCTCTTGCCCATTTTTTGGTTGGGTTGTTTGTCTTTTTATTGCTGAGTTGTAAGAGTTCTATATATTCTGAATACTAGACCCTTTTCAGGTGTATGATTTACAAATATTTTCTCCAGTTCTGTAGGTTGTCTTTTCACTATCTTCATATTGTCCTTTGATGCACAAAAGTTTTTAATTTTGACAAAGTCCTTTTTTTTTCTTTTGTTGCTGTGTTTTTGGTGTCACATCCAAGAATCTATTGCCAAATCCAATGTCACAAAGATTACCCCTGTATTTTCTTCTTCTAAGTGTTCATGTTTTTTTAGCTCTTGTTTTTAGAAAGGTGATCTATTTTGAGTTTTGGGTTTTTTTCTTTTGTATATGGTACGAGGTAGGGGTCCAACTTCATCTAAATGTGGTATCCCATTGTCTTTGTACCATTTGCTGAAGAGATCATTCTTTCTCAAAGAGCAGTCTTGGGATTCTTACCAAAACTCAGTTGGCCATAGGTGTAGGGAAGGCAGGCACCCCTGGCTGAGAACTCTAGCAAATCACTTGATTTTGAACTTTTATTTTCTTACTTGTAAGAGGGGGGAAATGACCTCTTTCTATCAAGATGTCAGGATTAAAGCCCTGGCTGGTGTGGCTCAGTGGATTGAGCGCGGGCCTGCGAACCAAAGGATCGCGGTTCGAATCCCAGTCAGGGCACATGCCTGGGTTGCAGGCCAGTTCCCAGCAGGGGACGCACGAGAGGCAACCATACATTGATATTTCTCTCCCTCTCTCCTTCCCTTGCCCTCCAAAGATAAACAAATAAATAAAATATTTAAAAAAAAGATGTCAGGATAGGTCACATGTAGAGTGTGAGGCGATACGACCCAGTGCACAGTAGTTTCCCTAGTAAATGTCAGTTCTCTCCTTGCTGCAGGAAATATGGCAGGGTAAGCAGTGTGACATTTGTCACCTCTGTTTCTTCTCCTTCCTCGTGACTCTAGGTCACAGAAGACCCTAGACACACAGAAATGTCTATTTTCAAAATTTGCACAATAATGCGGAGAGAGAACACGTTACGGTGACAAAGTACTTAGCTAGAAATTCCGGCAAGCAAATGAAGTAGTGGCCAGTCTTTAATAATTCAATCAGCATTCAATAAACATTTATCTAGTGCTGACTCTGTGCCAGAATCTGTTCTAGGTTATGAAGTTACAGAGACAAAAGGCTGCCTCTGTGTTTAGAGAGCTCTCAGTCCAGAAGGAGAGACAAACTGTTAAGTAGGTAGTTATAAAACGGTATAAGAAGTTCTGAAATAGAATGAAGCAGAGATTGCTGTGAGAGTGTGTAGGAAGGAAATAATTCTGGCCAGTGGATTCAGGGAAAGCTTCTGTGAAAAAGTGACACTTGGGCTAGGTATTAAATGATTCTGGGGGAAGAGGATAAAGATGGATGAGAGGGACAAGTGTTAGTACAGGAAATATCATATGCAAAGCTCTGAAGGCATGAATGTATGTTCTGGCTTCTAGGAGACGCAAAAATATCCCAGGTTGCTTGGAACATAGGCTTGGGTTAAGAGGTAGGGTGAAAAAATGATTTGACTTTATTTAGATGGCTACTGGGATTATTGACTTAAACAGGGAACTGACTTCATAGTCAGATCTATGGCTTAGAGATTCACAGGGAGACCAGGATGGAAACTGAATGACAGGGAGTAAGATGAGGCTGGCAGTGGGCAGAATTGGGAAGAAATGTAGTAGAAAGGATGGAAGGGGGTGCTCAGTAAGTGGATTTATGGCAAATGAGATATGGGAGTGTAGGAGAGCAGGGGCCTTGGGTGATTCTCAGGTTTCTGACCTGGGGGACTTGACCATGGGGCAATTCACCCAGGTAGAGACATCGGGGTGGGGAGCAAAGTCAGAGAAGAAAGCATGATGTTTGCTTTTGCAGGTGGATCCAGATGGAGATATCCCGTAGACAGGCTGGACTGTATGTGGGACTGGAGGGCAAAGGACAGCTAGGGCTGGAACGTGGCGTGAAAAAAAGCACACATTATTGTCTGGTCTGCTAAAGGGAGGAGTGGGCTTTACTTTGTTTTGTTTTTGACAATTAAAATACTAATGAGTTTTATTTTAATACCAAAAGCTTAAAGAAAAATATAGCTTATAATCCTACTACTTAAATGACCCCTGTTGAAAGGGAGGGAGGATAATATATGTGGTCAAAAAGTACACACAGTTCAGAAAAGTATAAAATGAAAAGTACAGGCTTCCCCTGGTCCTCTATTCCCTTAATCACTGTTAACACTTTCTTGTGTTTCTTTCTAGGCAAACAAAATGCATATACCCACTGGATTCTGTATATCCCCAAAGGGTCCTGCAAAGGGAGCAGGTTCACTTTCTCATTGCTTTGCCAGGCTTCTCAAACCCAGCGGTCCTGGAGGGGCAAGTCTGTGTACTGTTCACCGGGGGAAGACAGGACCTCCATATCCCTAGCTCAGGTACAGGGGCTGGCTCAGGGCAGGTGCCCCGTAAAGAGTAGCTGAATGAGCTGTTGCTGCATCTTGGAAACTTGGAGGCCTTCACCTGCAGTTCCAGTTGGCTAAGTGACTTATTCAGCAAATGTTCTCAGAATCCTCAGTGTCCAGTGCTGTGAGCGTAATGTGTGTGGCGAGGGAAGAAGGGCAGAGGACTCAGCTCCCGGGCTCACTGAAGGGTAGAACTGGAAAGGCCAATGATCTTCTCCCACCTTCTCACTTTTTGAGGGGAAAACTGAGGTCCAAGTTGAGGTTATGATTTGCCTACAGCCACATTGAATGATTCATAGGAAGGAGTACGAAGACAGGCAAGAAGGAAAAGTGTCAGCGTAGGAAACATCATATACAAAGCTCTGAAGTGAATGAGCCAGCACTGGAATTTCAGAAGTGTGTGGGGGGAGAGGGAGGAGCACCTGGCAACAAGTGGGTGGGCTTGGTAAGCTACCTGCTTCTTTCTACATCTTTCTCTGCTGCCATGAAAGTAGCAACCATCTCCAGCTCTAAATCTCCAGACAGAGGCAAGGTCTTTCAGATGCCCTATGCAGGCAGGCTTTGGCCCTTGGCCTGTGTATGGGCAGGGTTGATTGACATCTTGTACTTCTAGGGGCCTTGTGGTTGGTAGAGAGGAAGAGCACTGGACTGGGAGTCTGGAGGCCTGGATTCCAGCACTGGCTCTGCCACACCTGCCATACTGCTGTGCACCAGTCACGTCCTCTATCCTCTGCATGTGGGGTGGGTCTGACTCGATTTCCGGGGTCCTTCCTATTATTATTGCTCTCTAAGGTAAGATGCTATGTTTAATCGATTACAGGAAATCAGATTTTAGGATTCTGTGGTGCTAAAATCCTAGTGTTTGAAGACTCTGGGGATACTGCTTAAGGTATCCTACTCTGCAGAATCCTGTGTTGTGAGACTTGTCCATATACATTTTTCCATTTGAAACCAGGGCCAAACAGACCGATTCCTTTCAAGAGTGTGAAGCCAGACAGGACCTTGGAGTCACTAGCAGTGTGCAGAGGAGGCAGGCCGGGTTGAAATGCAGGGACCATCTCAGAGACCTCGCCCCATCCTCCAGTAACCTTGGCAGATACGCTGGGTCTGGGTGAACAATCCCGTTTTGCACAGGAGGAAACTGAGGCTCAGAGGAGGGAACTGAGCCACTGCTTCCAGTCACCCTGAAGCCTCGTTCTTTGTCCAGGGTTCTTTCCACAGATCGGGCAGGACTCACAGAGACACTGCTGTCTGTGAGGGGAGCCCAGAATGCAGGGGAACCTGGTTTCGGGCTCAGGAGGAACTTAAACGAGGGGGTCTCAACCCCCAGGGCTGTAAGCCTCTCCTAGGATCTCTCTAAAATTCTAGGTGCCGGGGCCCCACCCTCAGACAGTTTCACAGATTCAGTTTGGAATATTTTCTAGTCGGGATCCTGGATTCTGTTTTTGCTTGTTTGCCCTTTTTCTTTGGAGTTTGAGATTCTCTACCCAGGGCTTTTTCTGGTGAGAAACACCACAAAAACAGAAACGTAAGAAGTGATCTGAGCGCTCTGGGTTCGGGTCCCAATTTTGCTTCTAACTCGCTGTGAAATCTGTGCGAGCTCTCAAGTGAGTAGGCTGGGTTCTGCAAGAAAACTTTTAAAGAGCTTTTACATCTATTACCTCCCCTTTGGGTTTCAACCTTTGCTTTTGAGAAGAAAACTGACTAGGGACAGCAGGGTCTTGCCCCAGCCATTGGGAGAGACAGAGGGAGAGCCGGGCTGAGCTGGTTCTCCTGACACCCAGTTCTTTCCACCGCCCAGGCCGGGCCAGTCCCAACGACAGAGCCTAGACTCTGTCACCAGTGGCGCCGGCCCACCGGCCTGGCCCACTCTCTGGCGGCAGGGCGGCGGGCAGAGCTGGGCTCTGGTTGCTAAGGCCTGTCAAACGCTCTGTGGAGCCCCGCCCAGGACCCCTCCCAAGCGAGGAGACTCCGCCCTCGAGGTACGATTGGTCTTGGCGGGGCAGCCTCAATGAGACAGTGGCCAGAGTGGTTGTCCGGCAGACCCTGGCCCCGCCCCCTGTCCCACCCCCAGGTGCCGCCCCGCAGGACGCTGCGCTGCTGCAGCCGCTGCTGCGGGGGTTGCGGCGCCAGTAGAGGCGCGGCGAGCCTGAGTCCCGCGAGCGCTGCTGCTGCTGCTGCTGCCGGTGCGAGGTGAGAGGAGGCGCAGCCTGTGGCACGGGGAGGGGGCGAATGCCTGGGCCAGAGATCCAGGGGCTGCTGTTCCAGTGACTCTCAAATCTGAAGAGCTTTGGGGTGGCGCGGGTAGCACCAAAGGGAAAAGGAGAGTTTGGGGGTTCCCGGGCCCTCGTTCCAGGAGACTCTGTGGAGGGGGTCCCAGAGCGTGTGTGGAGTGTGAGACAGTGCGGCTGCTAGTGTTGCTCAGTGTCTGAGAGGATGAATGAGAGAGTAGTTTGGTAGTTGTGTCACCGAATGTGCGGTTGCGGGGGTGTGTGGCGTGCGTAGGAGTGTGCGTGCATGGGCGCTACTGACTTTGTGCGAGTTTGTGAGCGAGAGGGGCTCAGTTCTCGGCTGCGCGTAGGAGTGTGCCTGTGATGGGTTTGCCTCCCGGGAGTGAGCGCCCATCCTAGGACTCCTATTCGGATACCCAATTTTGGGGTTTCCCAGTCTTGGGCGGTGATAGGTGAATCTCGGAGGGTCTACACCTGGGACCCATGAGCGCGCAGTCCGCGATCCCTGCGCACAGCCTGGTCGCGAACGCCGGGGGGCCAGACCCTGTCCCAGGAATCCTCCTTGCCAGCCACTCGCAATCTCACCGGGTGCCACACAGGCGCCCTCCCTTCTCCAGGCCTCTGTTTCCCCATTCATCTTAGGAGGGCTGGTCTCGGTGGGGGCGTATTTGGTGTGAGGCGTAGGGGCTTTGGGGAATAATCTGGGGTGGATGCCCGCTGGGAACCTCTGCTTGCCAGGGAAGAAAGTGCGGGTCGCTCCTGCGTAGGATCAGGTGGGTTTGTCAGGTTAGGGGAAGTGTGTGAAGCTAGCCCATTTTACAGGGAGGAATAAACCTAGGGGTGATGGTGATGATCTGCCCATACCTCGGCCCCAGGACGAGAAGGGAGCTGCTCCTCTCATTCTAATGCTCTTGTGCTGTTTTCTTTCCCCAGGAGCCCGACGTGACCCCTATCTGCGCTTCGCTCCAGCGCCATGCACTGCGAGGTGGCCGAAGCGCACTCAGACAAGAGGCCGAAGGAGGCACCAGGTGCTCCTGGTCCCAGCCGTGGGCCTGCAGGCCTCGGTGCGCACATGGCCTTTAGGGTTACTGTGAGCGGTGGTGGCTGCGGGGATGTGGATCGTCGTGACTTGCTGCCCCGGCCGACGGTGCCACCCCCTCGCGCTCACGACCTCCTCCGTCCCCGGAGCCCCCGAGACTATGGTCCGTCCAAGGCCGCCGCGGGAAAGGGTGAGTCTAGCCAACTTGCCGGGCAGCGAGTGTGGAGAGATTTGGTTGCCTGGCGTTGCCACCTCCGCCTTTGTAGGAATCCGCCGGAGAACTTGGTGGAACTTTCTCCGAGGTCATCAGTTTCTCTCCATTTGTTTGGTACTAGCTTGTCCTTCTAAAGCAATGCCTGTTTAGGAAGCATCTAATTTAAACTCAGTAAACCTATTTTGGGGAAGTGTGTCTAGAAAGGTCAGATTACATAATTTAGCTTATTTTGTTTCTGATAAAAGTTGTATGAAATTTGTCAAAATCTTAGGATTGGGTTGAATAGCCAGCCACTGGAGTGTCTGCCTCTCTGAGCTGGGTAAAGGCATTTTTTGAAGTATTCCAATTAACCTAAATAACAAAAACCAGAAGGGTCTTCAGCAAGACCCTTCCCCTCTTGGGGTCTCAGTTTCCCTATCTGTCAAGAAAGGAATTAATTATACCAGATGATTTCTGGATTCCTGTTGGAAAATTTTATTTATCTATGATATAGCCTGAGTCAAGTTCTGACTTGAAAAATGGCTTTTCTGTACTTGAAGTTTCAGGAGCACAGTCTTTGGTAGACAGTTCCCTTGGAATACTCTTCCTCTGCCCAGTGAGGCCAGTGGGTGGAAGGTACAGGCCTCCGTAGGGTCGATGGGCTCCAAGTCGGCAACGATGGCAGGGTTCTCCTGAACATGTTTTCATCACAGTTAATTATTATTGAGCCATTATTTATAAGTTTCATGCTGACAGATAATTAACTAGAAATTGGGGAAATTGTTGAGGCATTGTGCCTCCGCTCCCCACCCACCCTTTTTTTCCCTCTGGGAGAAAAAAACCAAGGCTTTGGGCTTTCTCATTATTTTGGCATTTGAGAGACCTCTTGGTTCTATTTCCAGAGGCTTCTCAAGGAAGACAAGAACAGTTTGTTTTATCACGCCTTTAGCATCAGCTCCAACAACTTAGAAAAGGCAAGGCAGCTTACTTTTAGAGAGCTCCTTCTGGGTAAAAAATACCCAACTTCCCAATTCAGGGACTGGCAAGATGAAAGAAACGTAACTTCTTTTTTCTTTTTAATGAAAACACCTGACTTTGTAGGAGGGAGCTATTTCTTAATGTTTTAAATGTCAGTCTCTTTTCCAAGACACAGAGATCCTATTTTAGAGGGAAGATACAGAAAACCACCTTTAGAGTATTATTGCTGGATCACACATACGAGGCTCTCTTGTGCTAGTGAGAGAGAGACGGGAATGCTGTGCAGCAAGACGTGGGCAGTGTTCACTGCCCTCAGCTCCCAGGCTTGCCCTCTTCATACACAGTCCTCCCTTACACAGATATGCTCTTGCAATGTTTTGGGTTTAAAAAAAAATTGTAGTTGTCCTCTGAAGATGGAGTCTGCGCAGACCTAGTGAATGCCTGTCAAACATAGCCTTTGTTCCACGCTGTGGTTAGAGACCTTTCATCTAGATGCTTAGTGTACAGTCTTCCACTTCCATTCCTCCAAACCCCAATTATTTTTATCCACACTCTTTCCCCCAGTGTCTGAGATATATCTTTAAGTTAGGATTGTATTTGGAAAGGACAGAGAGGATAAAGAGTTGGGAGGAGGAACCTCTTTCTTTGTACTGTGAGATGATCTTTCTGGTTACGATTTTTGTAAGAGGCTTCTAAAATGGTTTTCTTCAGAGCCTTCGGCCAGGCTGGTGGGGTAGGATTTATCACACCCATTTGAAAGATGAAGAAACTGAGGCCTGAGGGTGGAGAAGTGTCTCATATGTAAAAGGCTACCCAGTAGGTCTGGGTTGGGTTTTCTAGCCAACCCTTTACTCATGGACTTGGGCTCGAAGAGGTTTCTAGAGGTTTCTGACCCGGCCTCTATTGGTCTGGGCAACTTCTTCCTCACAAGTGGCCTGAGAGAAAACCAGAGCTTTGGTTCGAGCGCCATAAGGAAACGGCACCTTGTTATTGCCCTTATTCCCACCAAAATATTCCCCAGACCATATAACCCTTTGAATGTTTGGTGTTAGCTTCAAATCCAAGGCTTATTGGAAACAGACAGATAGAAATACCAATTGAAAAATATTTATTGACTGTGCTGGAAATTGTTAGACCCTGCCACGGATGATCTGTGGGACCTTGGGGGAAGTTATTTCACTCTCTGAGCCTTAGTTTCCTCATTTATAAATCTACCGGGAGATTTACTTTCAAAGACTGAGGAGAGTGTTAGTGATACAGTGTAGAAGGCCTGCCTCAGTGCCTAATTATTTGGGAGATTTACTCTTGTAATGTGTTAAATGTTCTCCACCTCTTTTAAAAATTTTTTTATTTATTGATTTTACAGAGAGTGAGAGAGGAATGGAGGGAGAGAGCAACATCAGTTTGTTGTTCCACTTATTGATGCATTCATTGGTTGATTCCTGTATGTGCCCTGACCAGGGATCAAATGCATCAAATCCTTGGTGCATTTGGTCAGCTTCGGTTTTTTCATTTGTGTGAGAGGTAATAATGCTTGCCTCCCAGGGTTAATGAAACAATGGTCGTAAGAATGCTTTATTAGAAAGGTAGGAGGGTTTTTTAAAAAAAGTAATTCATGCAGGGCACCATGCTCGAGTCAATGATACTTGAGATAAAGGGGATAGGGCAAAAAGGGAGAAAGGTTTGATTTTTAAAGTGTTGAATGGGAAGAGCACTAACCGGTGTGCTAGGCGGGGGAAGCCGAGAGGAGCCGAGCTTCAGGTCTTTTGTGGCCACCGCTGCCCGGTGAGCAGAGAGAAGACCGTATTGCTTGGTCTGGAATCAGGTTTCAGATGATCTGCCTTCTGCCCGTGGCAGACCCCCAGCCGAGGAAGGGAGCAAGGTCTTAAATGCCGGCAGTTTGTCCATAAATGCTGAGGTCCTCTGTGTTTCCAGATCTGGAGTCAGGAGGCACAGGGGATGGTGCAGCGTCATGGACTGACATTATCATCATTTACAGTAAGCATCATGATCTGTTTATGGCAGAGTCCCGTTTATCCAGATTCCAAACAGCTGGAAAGGCCAAATTACCAGATGCTGTGTTTTTCTTTTTTACTATTAAATACCCGACACTCTGCCTTTGGAAGTCCTGACAAGGAAAGAAGGTAAACATCTGGGCTTTACGGAGGCGGTCGGCTTTGTGGTGATGGCCTGATGACTCTTGTTTCCCGTGCGTAGAGCTTTACCATGTTCAGTGTGTGTTCCCACACACTGTCTCGTCTGCCCTCACGTCAGCTGTGCTCTGCCTACCTCGTGGGCTGTTTGGGGGAGCAGATGCGGGGAGCGCTTCACAGGCCATAGAGTGCTGGGCAAGTACTGGCTCTCATTACTGCGATTCCCATTTAATGGATGAAGGCATGAAGGTTCAAGGACGTGCTCAAAGCTACAGGCAGTAAGTGGCAGTTTCCAGGTTGCCTATTCCCAATGTGCATTTCTGGCTCCACGACTTGTGCCTTCTACGTGTGTGTGCTGTTGGCCGAGAGCTGGTGTTCACCAGGGCCTCCCGGTCATTCCCGGAGAGTTTAAAATATTTTTGCTTTTGATATTTTTTCCTGTCTTGAATCTTTGCAAATTGGTCAGTTGTATCTATGCCATCATTAGAAAACATCTTAGTTTACCAGGCGATTCTGTTTGTCCAGAGTTGCTGTTCTCAGACCAAACCAGACAGTAAGTGCGGTTTTTAATTCAGAGACTTGCTGGGCCCCTTTCACTGTGCACTGAGACAGGACACGTCCTTGTAATAAAAAGGCGGCTGATGATATGACAAATGTGGACTGTGCCATTAGTAACCAGCCGTCGCTGTGTGGCTGTAAATGCCAAAAAGGAGTCAACTTTGTAGCTTAAAAAAAACAAAGCTAGAACACACACATGCGTGCGTTTTTGAAGGAAAACAGAAAAGGAAAGCGATCATAGGTGTGTGCAGGGACGTCAGGGGCTGCTGGTGGCGAGTAGACAGGCTGGTTTGGGGGCGTCACCTGGCGGAGCTGCTTCGTCTGGATCAGAAGCCACTGTGATGTTCCGGGGAAGCCTTGCAGGGGCTAGCGCAGCCGGAACAGAAAGGTATGAGTTATTTTGAAAGCATTTACCCCCTCCGGCTCTGGTGGGCAATTTGCTTGCATTTCATCCATTTGAGAGTGCTGGTCCTGTGATCCGGAAATAATCAGATCCAAATTTTTTCGGTGCTTGAGATTTCAAATAAGGGGGAGAAAAACCTGCTGGCCAAATGTCAGGCTCAGCGAGACAAAGAGAGACATGTATGTGCGTGTACACATGTGAGATAGCAACATGCTACGCGACAGTCGTTACGAGTCACATCTCGGAAGTGTCTTTTATGGGCAAATGGTGGAAATGTAATTCCCCAGGATGCCCGAAGCACCTAGTTTGGCTACAGTTTCTCTCCTCGTCTTGCCATCCCCACTCTCTAGAGGCTGAGACTTGGTGTCTGAAACGGCAAAGGGACCCTCCTATGTGACCATGACTTCATTTAGTTGTTTCTGAGGTCTCAGGACCCTCTTAGCTGTGGAATCATATCGATAGACTGTGTTGCTCTGTCTGTGATTAAGAAACATACGTTTCTTTATACTTCGTGGTTTCCCCTCACACTTTGTCTCCTGAAAAAAACGACAACCCGCCCCATGTTTGAGTTATTCATCTCCCTGCGTTACATTTGCGTGGGAAGCTAAGTGGGCCAGCGCACTTATTTTTACAGTGCGTTAAAATCCCATTACAGGCATAAGTGCACAATGAATCATTTAAAAAAATATATTCTTATGTTCTTTGTTCTGAATGTTGCATAATTATCATAATTTTCTTTGGTTTTATTCTGTGGAGTTTGGCCAGCATCTGAGAAAAGGGGAGAAACTAAAGTTTGAAATAGGATTTGCCATCCCTTTTTGGGTAAGATTAGAGGAAAAAAACCAAGCAAATAATTACCAACTTTATTTGTAAGTTCACCAATGACTCTTGTTAGCTGTGGCTTTTGTGTAGAGAGGGTAATTTCCCTTCTTTCTTTCCATTTTCTTGGAAAATAATTCCCTGTGTTGAAGCCCATATGGTGGTATTTCAACCAATTCACCTTATATATGGCATTATATTCAAAGTTAAATTATAGTGTGTGGTTTGCTAATTATTTTTCCTAATACAGATTTTAGTTACCATTAGTTCAGACCTAGAAAGTTGTGTCGTTTCCTTTGGTAGGGGGTAGTTTATTTTTGTGTTTAAAGAAACAAAGAAACTTAGCGCAAGGGGGAGAAGAAATGAAACAAACCCTGCAATGAGCTTTGAAAAATTCAGCGGCCTTTTGCAGAGAGCACAGCTGTAGTACCAGGGCCAGGAAAAAGAGCACACTCTGAAATATTCGTGCTGCTCGCCTTCCCTGTGCTAATGATTCTAGCAGTTTAAAAACGGACTTCTTGTTTATCAACAGCTGCTGCCCAAATTAATAGTTTACAATGAGGAAAAAAATGCTTTCAGCATTCGAAGCAAAGTCCAGGACTGATAGTGGAGTTACTGAGTAAGAAAAGCAAAAAAACTAACCAAACAAACCAACCAACCAACCAAAAAAAAAAAAAGAGTCCAGAACACACAAACCACCAAAAACACCCCCAACCACCCCACCAAACCAAAAACAAATGACAAAAAAATGGGGAGGGGGGCGTGTATTTTGTGGCTGCTTTGGTCTCCCCAAACTTTATTTATAAGAAACTGAAAGAAAACGGAGGCTTGGGATGGGGTGAGGGTGGGGAGAATACAACTCTAACCCAATGGTCTTATAGTTTCAAGTCACTTAAAGCATCTGTTTTTTCTCCCTCCCGTCCCTCCTCCCCCTAAGCTCCAAAGGGTTATTCCTTCCGAAGGTTTCTGGCGGGTTGAGGTGGATTGCGTTAGCATTATGAGCCATGTTTTCAAAGTCAGCGTTTGAGTCAGATGCACTGAGAGGAGACCTTCAGCCTGCTAACTGAATAATGCATTTCCTGTATGGCCTGAATTTATTTGGTGGTTATGGTTGAGCCTGGCTGGAGCAAACACATGTGCCATTGTACAGCCTCAGTGCATGTGGGCCATGCCCTTTGCTTTGAGCCTTCGTTTCTGCATCTGTAAAATGGGAAGCAGTTCGACGGGATGATCCAGAGTGCCTTCCTGCTCTGATGCTCCAGGATTCCACAGGAACTGGGCTGGGAAGATTGGTAAGGACCTGGGGCATGGGCAGAGGCTACCTTTGTCTCAGGCCAGGTTACAGACTTGACCTCTCCTTGGAACCCTTCACTCCTGGGCTGACCACAGAAGGACCAGAAAAAGGGAAGTCAGCTAACCTTTACTGAGTACCTGCTCTGTGCCAGGCCAGGTACTTTATAACTGTGAGTGATCGCACTGAATAACAATAACCTTATGAGGTCAGAAGTCCTTATGGTAATTTTACAGATGAGGGAACTGAGGCTTGGAAAGGTTAAGTGATTTGTCCTAATAACTAGCTTCTATTTACTTTGTAGCCACTCACTATGCAGGCAGTTAGGTAGAGAGCCTGGAATTTGAACCCAGCTCTCTCTGACAGCAAAGCTAGTACTTCCCCCTGGAGCACAGTGCTGGTAAGGATAGCTTTTAAAGGCCAGGAGTGGCAAGAAGTCTCTGTGGTGGTTGAGTGTGCCCTGAAACGGGAGGAAGGCAGGAGAGGGCCACAGGCTGGACCAGACAGCCGTTCCACGAAGCAGCACTTCCGGAGTTTCAGCTCACAGGCCTAGGTGTGACTCTTAGGGGAAACTCTCTGCCTCCGCTCGGGCGCTCCCCACTGCCCTGCTACAGAAATGGGGAAGGACAGCGGTTCCCACTTGTGACATGAGGTTCTCAGGCAAGTACTCTCTGAGGCTGTGGAGGGGCCCCCTAGAAGCACCCCTTCTCAGAAGCTGTGGCACACACACGCCCCATCGGTTGAGGAGGGTTCTAGTCCCTGTTTGAGGCTTTCATGCAGTTTGTGGAGGTTCCTGGCCCAGGCGCTGATGGCAGCCTCCCTTCCACTACCTCTAAAGACATCTGCACAGAGAGAATTTCTCATGATCTCCAGCACACCTGGTGTGTATGTAGGTCTGCATGCTTCACTGGGCATGGTTATTCGAGATCTATTAAGTAATAATTTCGTGTTAAAACCTTGGTGGGATGAAGAAGGGTTTGGGAGGGAGAATAAGCCAGAGATCAGAGTGAATTTGAGAGTGTGTGGGAAATGGGTCTTTTGCGTCCAATGATGAATGAGCCAAATGATCCCCTTTAGAAGGAAAAGGCCTCCTTGCTAGTTTGTGTTTGTGGCCTTGCCTGAGGGCAGGTGTGTACGTGTGGACATTCTGAAGAAATCACACATCTCCTGAAGGTGAAATGGCAGGAGTCTTGATTGCCGGAGGCTTCTCTGCCTTTGGGTGTGTAGGCTGGGGCCGAAAGAGACAGTAGGAAGAAGTACCAGGATGTCCCTGGTTGCGAGGTGGCCCAGCCTCTTCCTATTTGTGTCTTTCTAGCAACAAGATTACTCTTTCAGATATTGTTACTTTTGTTTTTAAATAACAGGTTCGATGGAAAATAAGGCTTTAGCAAGAAACCAGGGAGTATTATAAACCCGACTTAAAAAAATACAGATCCCATTTGCTGTTTTAAGCTCTCCGGAGGGCTGGAGATTGGGTTTATTTTGGAACGCTGCTGGACTATATGAATTACTTCTCTGAGGCTGGGGCATTTAATACCTAGTAGACGTTTGTGTAAGAGCTGATGATGTATTTTGCCGACTTTCCAACCCTGTAAATAAATTACACGTGCCGGCAAAGGCTGCCAGGTTCCACTGTGTCAAATGAAGCTTAATTTTTATCCCAAACCACTTAATACTTCTGTCCTAGCGAGCAGAGAACGTTGCAGGGCTCCGCCCGGCAGCAGGCCCTTTTCAAGACGTAGACGGCCTCCCGTGCCCGTGCACAGGCCTCCGTGGATTCATCGATCTTGACACAGTTTTCAGTGGTTAAGTAGCTTCAGCGCTCTCCAGTCCAGCCCTCCAGGCAGAGAATGATAATATAATTTTAAGTATATCGTAAAAATGAAACTCAATCGCTTCCACTCCCCAAACCTGTCTCACTCCCCTTCTCTCTGGAGAAATCGGCTGTAATTGTGTATTTAATCTCCAGACCGCCTGTGCATTTTATCTTATTTGAGTGCAAAGCCCAGGTAATAACATTGGCATTTCCAGTGTGAAACAAAATAGGGTTTCTAATTTGGAGAACACTATTAAATATTTTATGCTTCAACCAAACTCAATTCTTTTTTTCCCCATAATAAGTTTAAATATTAATTCTCTGGAATGTCAGATGCCTAAAGCTAGGCATTTAATGATCTGCCGTTTCAAGTATCTCGAAGAAGGTTTATGAAACAAGATATTTCTCTGGGAGGGATGAGTAGTGTGTTTCAGAGATATCTGAATTCAAGGCAGTGTCTTCTGATTTACTTTTTAAAGGGAAAAGGTCATAAAATAAGTTGCTTTATATGCTGAAGGATTAAGTGGCTTAGGCTGAAATAACAGCAGAGACTTTACTGTTTTCCCCCCGTTATATTTTAACAATGCTTTTTGAGGGAGGGAGTGGGTCATTTTCCCGCCTGCTTGTCTCCTCCTTCCCCATCACCCCCGCCAGCCCCCACCCCCCCACCCCCCAGCCAGATGGCTTTAATTCTAACCAAATCCCACGCTGAGGCCAAATGATTGATCAGTCATTTGTACTTATGTAGCGCTCTTTGTGAGAATAGCTCTGCATTGGAGCTTCTCGCCGGGGCCGGCTCCTCTTCGGGCCTTCAGATGGTTGATGTCCAGCAGATCCAGGGGCTTGGAGAGGGCGGGTATAGGGGTGGGTGGAGAGCAGTGGACCTTAAATCCTAGGAATTCCTTGCTTAAAACTTTTCTGTTACTTCCCATCCCTGACAGCAGGGGTATACGAGTTTTCTACATGCAAGAGCAGAAATATTTCCCTTGTCTACATCATAGCAGTTATGCTTTAAGCATAATAAAGTCACTAGTTTTAAGAGAGCTTTGGGATAGATTTGTATTCTATCAACTACTCACACGTCTGTAGAGACAGGGGTTTGTTCCCCAGACAGTCGAGGTGCACGCTTTAATGCTCTCCCCTGAACTGCAGCTTGGCTCGTAGACTGGCACCCCCTTGGTCGGTGGCAAGAACCGGAGCCGTTTTATCTGGCAGTCAAGGCTTTCCCTTGCTCCAGCTGCCGCCTGCTGGGCTTGTTCTCGGGCAGCATCGGACTTTTCCTTATGCAGCTCCAGGCCTGGAATTTTCTCTTTACTTCTCCTTCTGTGCTTATATTCTGTGACCTTCTTTTTGTTCATCTCCGTGCCTCCTTAAATCATTTTTAGAACAAGTTGGAAAAGAGTGAATGTTCAAACATTCGTGTTTGTACCCTCGCGCCCAGTATCAGGACTGGCACAAAGGACACATGTCAGACATATGGAGGGTGCTCACCGAGACTGTGGGTGTGGAACCAGGCCACTAGGTTCAAATTCTGGCTCCTGTACTAACTTGGGGGTCTTGGGCAAATAATTGAGCTCTCTGGGTCTCGATATCCCTATCTGTAAAATGGGGGCAATAATAATAATGATCTCCAAAGGCTGTTGTGAGGATGAAATGAGTTAATACATGTACATGTATGTGCTTAGATACAGAGACTGGCACCTGATAAAATGCTCAATTAATGCTGGGGTTTCGTTACTATTATTGCTACCCTGTAAATGGTCGGTAAACAGCCCTTGGAAGGGTCTTCCTTGCCTTCCTTGCCACCAGACTCCTACTTATTCTTTAAGACCCAGCTCAAAGTGCCACCTCCTCCCAGACGCCTTCCCTTTCTTCCTAGGCCAGGGTTTGCTGGAGCTCTGGAATCCAAAACCCATATCCTTCCTTCCACCGTGGCACTGGTCACTCTCTGTGGTGATTTTCTGTGTAATTAAGTGTTCTTGAGGACAGGGACACAGTCTCATTCTCCCTGCACTCCACATGCCCAGTACAAGGCCTGGCTCAGATTCCCCCCTTTGCAGATTGGACTTTTTTCTGCTGCCTTAAGTCCAATCTAAGTCCTCCTTTGCAGGCTGTTAAGGAACATACAGCCTGCAAAGGAGGAGCTGAGTTTTATGTTCTTTTGTTTTCACAAGGTTGAACGCACAGTAAGCTCTCAGCATACACAAGACGCCAACAAATGTGCAGTGAGTTCTCACATGCAGACACAGTCATACTTTCTCTCCAGCATCACCTTGGGGCTCTTCACACATGAGGTCTGAAGTTTGTTTGCAAGGTGACTGTGGACAAGTCTTCTCACCTATTTGGGCTTCCCTTCCCCTCCCCTCCCTCCCCTCCCGTCCTGGGAAGAGTTGGCTTTGGTGACCATGGACTGGTCTTGGTTGCAAACCTTCAGAGCTGCCAGACCAGGCCAGGTGGAGCTAGGGGCCTGATGGTTGTCCTGGTGTGACTGCACACCTGCCCTCTCTTCTAGGCAAAGTCTCAGGCGCTGTAAAATGTCTCATCTTGTGCTTTAAAGAGCAGGTATTGGTGGTTGTAACACATCTGACCCAGACTTCTCTAAGATGAAGAACCTTGGACCAAATATTGGAACTGAGAGCCAGGAGCCAGGTCTCGGCAGCCCTCCTGGGTGGGAGGAGATTGCGGTACACAGTCCGGATCCCCACTCTAGGGCAGGCTTGGACAGAGCCCCTGGCGGGGATGGTATTGGCCTCCTGTCTCCTCTTTAGGTACTGTTGTGGTTTGAGATTCGTAAACTGAAAGCTCCACCCAAGTCATCATTGTTCATCCAGTCTCCATTTTAACAGATGGGAAGACTAAGGTTCAGAGAGGCCATGGTACTTGTGCGAAGGTGGCCACAGGGCTTTTGGAGTCAGAACCGATTTCAGATCCTAATTATACCGCTTGTTGGACCTTGGGCAAGTTCAGTGAACTCTGAGCCCCGTTTACCTCGTTGGAGGAAATGCATGAGATGGAGATAATTTCTATGTCGTAGGGTTGCTGTGGCTGTAGAGCACCCAGCTCGAGGGCTAGCTTG
This sequence comes from Carollia perspicillata, assembly GCA_004027735.1. NCBI lineage: Eukaryota > Metazoa > Chordata > Mammalia > Chiroptera > Phyllostomidae > Carollia > Carollia perspicillata. The sequence continues at coordinate 3,071 of PVKM010001334.1, read as the reverse complement.
CAGTAGGCGTGTGACAAAGACGAACTGCTGTTGCTGGTCTTACCGAGGGCAGAGCTGGAGCTCGGTCTGTAGGCCTGACTTCGTCTGATGCTGTTTTGCCTCTCCCCTGCAGTGCCCTATTCTTTTACTCTGAATTATTTTTTTCTTTTCTTGGTATAATGAAAAGAATACATATTTTGGAGTCAGAGAGACTGAGGTTCCAATCCCAGCTCTGGAGGACACAAATCTGACTGGCTGGCATCTTGGCTTAGGGCTAGGGGAAGGTTAGGGGCCGTGTCCCTTGCCGAGGGGGGTGCGGGCTGCCTCAGTACAGCGGTCTGACAGGTCCTGGCCCTGGGGTCAGTCCAGGGCGCTCACTCAGCCTGTGATGGTTCTGGTGTCCGGCAGGAAGGTTGTCTGTGGCAGAGGCCTCCCCCTCCCATCCCCGGTTTATTGTGTTGGGACTTGCCTTCCGATTTTAATATCCAGCTGAATGATCTCAATTGTACCTCCCAAGTATATGAGGCTATTTTTGTTTGGCTTCCCACTTCCCCATACGGGTGGCCCTCTGTGGTGCCACAGTGACTTCCATTTGTTGCACCTTGCTGTGTGTACCTGCCCTGTCAAGCCATTTAATTCTTCCTATATTTACTCTGTGTGTGTGGGGGAGTGTCATCAGCCTCATTTTACAGATGAGAAAAACTGAGGCCCAGAGAGGTTAAATACCTGCCTACAGCTCTAGAGCGGATAGGTGGGAGCTGCAGGCCTGTCCGACGCCCAGAGCCTGCCCTTTCCCACCTCTTCTGTGGGCCTTCCCTCAGGTCCTCTGCACTTCTGCTGCCTTAAGTCCAGTGTTATCCATTCATCATAGTCAGGAAATCACCATTTCCCTCCTTCGTCTTCTGATTGCTCTTTGTCCCTTTTCTCTCGCTGAGCAGTCAGTAGTAGAGGTGCTTGGTTCCCTGTGTTCCTCCCCAGTGGGACTGTGGGCTCTTTGGAGCAGGGTCTGTGATCAGTGAATCTCTGACTGGCGGAGGGGGTGCAGCCAAGAGAACAGAATGAACTTGGGGCCCCAGGGGAATCTTTCTGTCCCTCTCCAGGCAAGGTGAGCTTCCTGGGTTGAGTTCCTCAAGCAGATTTTCAGGACAGCAACCCAGAGTGGCCCTGTACTTCTGAGCCTTGGTTTCCCATTTGTAAAGTGGTGAGGACAGTCCCTGCTTGCCAATTGTCAGGAACATACAGGGTGAAGTGTGGGAAAATATCTGAAAATGGGCAGGGCCGCCCCTGGTGTGGTTGTGGCTTGGTTTAGTCATCAGTATGTACTGAATGGCTGCGGCGTCCCAGGTACTGGGCTGGGCCCTGGCACACCGACATGGGTTGTTAGCAGAGCCCTCATCTGCACAGAGCTTGCAGTCTGGAGGGCAGGTGAATGCTGGGAGACCATTCCCAGCCTGGCCGGTCCTCACCCTCCTCTGTGCAGCTTCAGCACCGTACTACCTGGCTCACTGTCCAAAGCAGACGCCTGGGCTCCAGCCAGTCAGAGCCTTGTGACCTCAGACAATCTCACCGAGCCTTGGTTGGCCGGCTTATGAAATGGAAATGTCTGCTAGCTAGCTTCCCTTGAGAGGCTAGTGAGAGAATCAGTGAGGTCAGGGTGGGGAAGGGCCGACGGCTGGGCGGCTGGGAGAGCAGCCCTCTGCAGGACACCGGCGGTGGAGCCGCGTGGGTTAGTCAGCCCTTCTCTTGTACCTGCTTCCAGCCTGGTCCTGCTGGCTTAAGCTTCCCTCTTGCAGGGGATGCCCTCTCTCCTTGTCTCTGGCAATACAGGCCAAGAGCTTGCCTTGTGCAAAATCTTCTGAGTCTTTCCTGTCCCAGCCTCCAACTCCTCTCTTTCCTCTTTTCCCAAACTTTCATTCTCTCCATGGCTGTGGTTGCTTATGCACTCAGAATACCGCAGAGCTAGAGCTAGAGCTATTTCAGGAAGCAGGTAAATTCCCATCGTGTGATACTGACCAAGTGTGAGGGGTGTGGGGGGCTCCTCCTCCTCCTAATTTTTAGTATCCTGCAGTGATCATTGAGGCCTGCGAGGCACTGGATCCTCTTCGTGTAATACTATGATCTCCCTGTGATGTACATGTTCTTATGGAAGAAGTTATAGCTATTTACATTTAAATTAATTATAATTAATTAATTCATTCATTCATTCAGAGTTTTGGCCCCTCAGTCCTACTAGCATGTGGCCCAGGGTCTACCATATTGGACAGAGCAAATATAGAACATTTTTTTTCACCATAGCAGGTTTGGTTGAACTAGTCTAGCCAAATTAAAGAATGATATTCTCGCGCTGGTCTGGAATATCATTCCTTAATTTATTCATTTGTTCAGTAAACATTTCCCGGAGTCCTATCCAGTGCTTGGTTCTATGTATGCCAGTCTCTGGAGAAGTCAGTGTAACCCAGGTGTGGCCTCTGCCTCGGGGAGCATCCAGTCGAGGGCGCAGGCAGACAGACACACCAGCTGGGAGGTTGTCTGGCCTCTCAGGGATTGTTTATACTCACATAAACAAATATGTACGTACATAGCTTATACGTGCGTATGCTTAGGATTTTTCAGCCTTTCCCCTAGTATTGATAATGCTGCAGTGACTCTCTTTACGCAGTAATCTTTATTTGCATCTCTGATTATTTCTTAGGGTAGATTTCCAGAAATGAGAATTACTGGGCTAAAGGGTAGTAACATTGGACACATTATCAAATCGCTCTTTAGAGGCCGCACAAATTTTCACAGCTGCAGGCAGTCTTAGAGGATTTACTTCTCTGCATCTTCACCAGTGTTTCAAAATAATTTCGTAATTTGAAGGCGGAAATGACATCCAGTTGTCACGTCACTTTATGTTTCTGAATTAGTGTTGTTGAACGTGTACGGGTGCGTGTGTGTGATGGTTCAGAGTCCATAGCTCCTCCTTTGCAGGTTGGCGCCTATCTTGGGGTCTGAAATTTTACTTACAAAATAAAAAATTTACGTCTTTTAAAGTGCTCAATTAAGTAAGGGCACTGTTCACCATATTTGTTGCTAATGCTCTGTTCACCATA